>OMLM01012079.1:237476-258099 GCA_900302695.1 Helostoma temminkii
ATTCTTAGAAATGTAAAGCTACAGTACAAAGTCAAATCACTACATGCCAATAACACAATGTAATTAAGGGACAGCATGACAACCTGCTGAAGAAAATGTGCGACAGCATCACAGATTGTGGTCACAGTTGCATTGTTTTATGATATGACAATGATAATGCAAAAAATTATGTAAAAAAAAAATAAAATTCACATTTCTTTCAGCCAATTAAAAGACATTCACAATGAGCAGCAGTCATGAACCACTTAGTGCGCTTCGTCTTCGTAGTTTGAATAACCATTTGGTGTACTCAGAATAAGCTAATTATTTAAAAGTGACCGTTATTCCATCAGGCTGTGGTTTTAAAATCTAAATGAACTACATCTACCTTCACAACAGCAAAAAACATTGTCCTGTAGCAAGAAAATAATGAGGAGCAAGAGTCAAGTGACTCAGTGTCTTGTTTTCTGTAAATGATCTTTCAAACTTTATTAAACTTCATTTTTTCAGGAATCAAACTTTCAATTTTAAAACACGCTCATTTACTGCTTATGGTTTCTGAGATGATGACATCTTGATCCTTCTTTATTCATCTTCAGCACATGAATTGCTCACTATTCTGTACAATGTATAAAACATGAGGTAATAATGTTAAACAGGGGTGTGACTGTCTGAGGAACCAGGCTACGTTTCAGTACATTAACCACCATTAACTATAAGAACATTATTATACAGTATACTAAGGAATATATCAACATTATGGGAAATATACTTACATTTCAATTCAGTGTATGGCTGGAGAGACTAACGTAGCACAAAGGCTAGTAACAGGGAAACAGCTAACTTGGCATTGTTTAAAGGTCAAAGGTCCACATACTATCACTGGCAAAGGTCACCTTTAAAGGTTATATCTACTACTCAGAGGAAAAAACAAACAAACAAACCCTCATATGGTAATATCTTATGTTGTGTTATGTTTGTACAACCTGATTTTTAAAGCTTGTAAGTTGCTGAAAGATGGATTTTGTTTATCTTGTGGATCAAGCCATGCTAGCAGTTTCCCCCTAAGGTAAGCTTACCAGCTGGCTACACACTATACTATACTATACTATACTATACTATACTATACTATCTATCTGCATGGAAGTGAATGTATAATTTCCAAAATGCTGAACTGTTCCTTTAAGTATATAACATACAAAGTATTTTCCTTAGTTTTCGTACATTCATTGTACAATATACAATACCAAGCCTCTTCTTTGTTTTAATGCTGTACAAGGTGATACTTTCAGTCTTTACAAACACGTTTAGTAACAAAGTCATATCAAACTTTACACAACTTCAGTATGATCAGCACAGCGTATCTCATTTATGACGTTATAAAGCTCTGAAGCAGCCACTGTGGGCCAGCTCTGTGTGTGAAAGTGGCACTGCTATGGCTTTATTTAAACAAAGCAGAGGAAATATGCACTGAGCCTGGCTTCAAACTGAGTCACATTAGGGGTGATATGGGAGGAGGTAGTACAGGCACATGGCCTCATTGCATTTTAAAGCACTGTTTTTTTGCCCAGAATAAAACTGAGAGAGATCAGATGGAAGTCAGAGAAGGCTGACAAGTGCTGCAAGCATTTATATAAACAATCATACATTTTGTTTCCCTGAAAGCAGCTTTGGTGTGACTACAACCGAACTTAACAGAACTAATGAGGGATCAACTGACCTCTGCACTCACAAACATGACCATAAACCCATCAAATCTCAGTTCGTATTCATAATATTTGTAGTACAGTATGTAATGTTTGTGAGCTCTGCATCTGATCTCAGTCCATCTCACTCTGGAATGAGCGGGGTTTACTGTCCCGGTGCATAGGGCCAGCTGATCGAGCTCCCTGATAGCTGCATGTCTCGGATCAGTGTCTCGATGGGTGTCTTGCCCACCAGCCGCATAAAAAAGAGCTGGGAGATAAGGTTGGCTGGCACGGCACGCAGAGCAGGGAGACGCAGCAGTAGGCGGCCGAAGCGCTGAGGCTGGTTGGGGTATTGCAACCTCTCATACTCTGTCAAGGCAACCTGTGCCTTCTCCTGCAGGGACTCTACGTGGGCTGGGTCTGTTAGACCACATGCATCTGAAAGGCAAAGAAACAGAAAATATCAATATTTTCTGCTCAGCTCCCTTTAAGGAACAGTTAAGGAAAGAAAATCGACCTTGTTGCTGAGAGTTAGATGAGAAGCTTGGTACCACCCTCATAACCCTATAATAACTATGAAACTATACCTAGCAGCTGCTTAACTTAGCTCAAAAACCGGAACAAACTTCAAAAGGTTACTACTCTGTACCCAGAAACAAGATTGAATGTTTTTATTAGTGACCTTCAGGGCTGCTGGAAATCAGGTGCCAAGTAAATATAACACCCCATTTCTAGTCTTAATGCCAATTCAATTCAATTCAGTTTACTTGATATAGCACCAAATCACAACAAAGGTCATCACTTTACAATGTAATGTATATAGAATTATGTAGAGATGAAACCATACCAGGCATAGGGTACTGGGCCATCTGCCTCAACCAGTTGGGACTAAGATATACTATCCTGTCATGTGGCTACAGCTTCTCATATAATGGGTACGCATGAGAATCTTCTTGTGTAACTTTTGGCAGAGAGCAAATGTAAAACTATTCCCCCTTCGGTGAGGTCGGAGGTCACACAGTCAAGTCAAAGGATGTCTGGTGGTAGGGATTTCATGTCGTGCTGGCCCAGAAATCTAAACCCTGTCTGATACCTCACTCAGACAGTTTTGTTTTGGTTTTCTATAAAGACACTTGGACTCAGTTTACAGTAAAGATATCCAGTTACAGCAGCCATCATCACTCAGATAACCTTGTGAAAAATCTAACAAACTCACCAGGTGAAAAGAGGGCGATGGCTTTGAGGCAACTGTACTCTGCTGAGTCCACCTGCAGCCTGTTCAGCTTGTCCACCTGGTCCTGGAAAATCCTGACCTGGTCCATAAAGGACACCACTCGCTCGGCAGACATCGGAGAAGAGTGAAATCCAGCTGCTGCCAGCAGAGGAGCCATGTGCAGAGGCAGAGCAGACTGAGCCGCGTTCAGGATGAAGAGCTCACTCCAGCTGAGCCTCAGCAGCGCCACCTGTAGGCGTTAATAACAAAAAGAAACGCTCACTTAGAGTAAATGTCAGACACTTTGAGTTTGTCATAGTAAGAAAATTACAGATGTTACTTAAGATTTCATGAAGGATGTAATGTTTGCAAGTTTACCGTTTATTTAAGAGATCATTTTGTCTTTGTCATACTTCCTATGTCTTTAATTTGCAAATACTGGTAAAGCTAATACTGTCACAATTAGTGGGTATGACATTAGAGCTATAGATTGCCATTAAGGCTGAAAACAAAATATAAATATAATCATGCATGAAATTGTAGGCTGTTGTTGTTTAAGCTGTAATATTAAAATATAGTCTGGTTTTTAAAATCAAAAAAGCAAAAGACGTGTTTTTACCAACCTGCTCTGAGACTGGGAGTTCTGGGAAGTAGGGGATGTTCCTGGCCCATTCGATAGTGCTAAAGAGCAGCCGGGCTGCCAGCTCACAGATGCTGTCGATTCCCATGACAGAGGCTCCGCCTGCAGATGTCTGCATCTGGTTGTAGGGGGCCCCGTAACGGTTGCTGGGGTACGGCTCAGCCCGGAGGAGCTGGGAGATGAGCTCTGAAACAGGCTGCCCATTGAAATATTCTGTCCCAATGTGACCAGGCCCTGCCCCTCCAACCCCACCTGCCAGGGAGTTTGGACTGATACCTGAGTGAGAGGGTGGTATCCGACCCCGCTGGACCGCTACAGATAAGAAGCAAGTGAATGAGAATTAGATGAAGCGACTGAAGAGTAAAGATGGTTTTACACTGCAATACATTACTGCATTCATGACTGATTGAAAATCCTGCCTGACATTAACTGTAAAACATGTCCTGTGACAAAATATTACAATTTTCTGCTCAAGTAAAAGAAAAAGAAATGTCACCTGTGACCTGTGACAGTTTCTATGGTATTTTATTAATAACTCAATAATAACTTATTAAGATCACAAAACAGCTACTCAACTAACCTTCCCTCAGCAAGGACACACAACGTTTCTCCTTTTATCATTAAATGTTAAACGTTTTTCAGCCACAGCAGGCTGCTGTTGTTTTCACTACTCTGTGAAAACCTTATGTCTCCATGCATTTTTTAGCCAGTCCATTGGACTTTTAAATTATGTATTTATTACTCTTCAGAAATGAGAAAATGTTACTCCTTCAGCTATTCTAAACATCTAAAAACTAACCACGCAATACTGATTGCATGGTTTTGTATGGACTATATATATCTAAAATTCAAAACCTAATGCCACTTTCCTGATATGAGTGCACAATTTTCCTTACAGTCACACATTTTAGGAATATTACAGACTCTTTTAAACCACAGTTGCAGTTTTCCATGACAAAAAAATCTCACTGAAGCAGTCAAGTGCTTTCTTTCTGGACTCGGTTAAAGGTGAATAAGACTTTTCCAGGTAATGTGGAAACAGTGCAACCTGCGTCATGGCCACAGTCAGCATAGTTCATTAATAACCCAGCCTAATATAACCACTGGGACACCGTGACCTCAGTACACATTATGTATGGACAGCTTGTGGTATCCACTGACACTGACTGAAAGTGGGGTTAGGTTACACTAGAATACAATTACAGACTTCCTACTGTTAACTGACCTAAGACTGGACATGACAGTAAATTTAAACAGCTAATAATGTGACAATGACAGTTGGGTTTCTGAAGCACAAATACAAAAAAATACAAACAATTACTACAGAACTTTAAAAAATTTCACCAAAGAGACATAGGTCAGTGTTTCACCAAACTTGTCAACTTGCTGCTGTTTGTTTCTGTTATGCAAATCATACATGGTTGCCTCCAGTTGACACCGCATTCCCATTAAGCACTAGGGTGAAAACACGCTATGGTTGACAGTATAAATATTGTGGTCAGGTCACTGGCTTATGTAAATGGAAGCTTCTCTGCAAATATGTGCTTTCGTGTGATATGTGGACTCTAATTAATGTGAATATGTCTTTCTGAATACTTGTGCTCTTCTGGATTTACTTTTATTCAGAGTGTTTGCACATTGATTACTTTGTTTGTTGGTATTTAAAATAAAATATATGATTGCTTTAAGATTTGCTGTTGGGAATCAACAGCAAATCTTCAAAACTCAGAGTTCATATCTGTGTACGGACAACGGTCCCTATATAACACTATATTTTCTATAATTTCTAACCAGGTTTGTTTATACCCAATGGGCATCAGATATGATGCCACATAGAATTATGTCATGTTATCATATGTGAGACTTTTAACTCCTACATGAGGGTTTCTATTTCTGACTTACACAGTTTCTTTGCCTTCCCTATTACACTCCTCTTTACTGTTTTGACTTTTTCCGGCAGAACATCCACGTCTGTTACAAAGCATATCTGTAGTTTAAGGAAGTTTAAGATGTCATTAATCAGTTCCATAATTACAAGGAATATTTTATCCATGTCTGTCCATGTAAAGCCCGTCCCAAGGGACATTTTTACTATTGCTAAACAGGTTGTGTACAGTGGAGCTTTTTTCGTAAAACAACATTATACAGTGGCCAAAATTTATGCTGACAGTGGTGAGAATGGACAAACACAGGTGTGGCCATAAAACCAAAACAATGCGCTGAAAGACACCAAAATGCTCTGAGGAAATATGGTGATTATAATCATAGTGCCATAGAATAAGGTAGTCATTTTCAGGAACATTCTCTTTTATGTCACACATAGTTGGGAATAGTCACTTATAGCAGTTTAAATTAAAAGATCCACCACCACTGACAAACATTAAAATACACCAACATATACAACAATAACCTCAGCCATTCATATGACACATATTCACTTTTGAATTTTATACTTTTGTGTGTAAAACCTCTAATATAGAGTTGGATAAGTAAACTAAGCAATTGTACAATTTGGGGTAGTAAATAAATAGAGATCTTTATTACTTATTACATTATTACTAGTGGTGCTTCGACTTGTCAAGTACTTTTGGGCAATACTTGCACTTTTCCATTTTTTTGTACTTCTACCACCTCTGACTCATCCTAAAAACACTTTTAACCTGTTGTGTACATGGGTAACAGAGCTTTAATACCTTCTTTACGCATCCCAACACGGAAACATTTCTTCAGTCGACAGTATTGGCACTGGTTGCGATGATGTTGGTCGATTTGGCATTCTCGATTCGATCTGGACAAAGCAAACAAAATGTTCAACACTGAAGTTGAAGAGCAAGTTTGCCTGATATGCACTAATAATTCACAACAGCAACCTGGAAATTTTTCAAAAAATTTTAAATATTTTCAGCTAAGAAGTGCAGATTTAATTTGCATGTTTGTCTCCACCCTTTCTCTCCCTCCCACTGACCCCTATGATGAGTGATCTGTATGAGCTGGTGTGGCTGAAAAGCTATCAAGGCTGTGACCTTTGTAAATCATCAGCCCTACACGCCCTTGTGTTGCCTTTTACAGCAGGACGGGGTCTGCCAACATTGGAAAGAGAGCCCCGTGACAAGCTGACTGAAAAGACACCTTCCATTCAGAGTGTGTGCATTGTTGTATAGAAGAAATGACTATATTCGGCTGAGAGCTCCATGTTTAAGAGCAGAGAATTGAGTTTCAGCAGTGTGTCCCTGTGGTGAAGAATAATGGGAAGGTTGACCTTCTGAGAAAATCCATCCTCACAAGGCTGACCTTCAGGGATTTCATTTACTTATTTTTTCTAGGGTTGTTTGTTAGACAAATCCAAGGTTGGAACAAATTATTCTGCAGTGAAAAATGTACTTAATCTGTTATCTTCTTCATGCACTGAATGTGTGTATAACAGCCTATGAACGATATATTTATTCTTTACTTTAGCCTTCCCATCTAGTGTTGTTGGGTTTTTGATTAATACATGTATGACACATTGCGAAGTGAAAAAAATAAATGAAATGTGCCGTGTTTAACTTTACTGTTTAAAATGTAACTCAACTTACCTGCAGGAGTAGCTGAGGTTTCGTCGGATGCTCCTCTTGAAGAAGCTCTTGCAGCCCTCGCAGGTGAACACACCGTAGTGCTTTCCGCTGGACTTGTCCCCGCACACCACACAGTCCACCACACAGGCCTTGTCCTCATCTCCAGCGTCGACATCGCTACTTCCAGCCTGAGGCGATCCCTCCTCTTCCTCCCTCCTCAGGTAAGCCTTCTCCCCCAGTCCATTAGTGTCCCTGTTGGGGTTGCCCCATCCCCTGCTCACCATGGCCATTCTTTAAGACAGGCAGCACTGTGAGTGAATCATACACAGACCCGCCCTGTCCCCCAGTTCCCAGTTAACCTCAGAGTTCAAAAACTGGTTCCAGATTGAAAAACGGTGACTCCGGTTTTTTAAATTTAAGGTAGATATTGTCCAAGAAAATCTGAAATTATTAAGAAAGTCGTCTCAGGTTCCACCACATTGACCTTTGTCCCCTTTGCCGTCTGGTTGGACTGACCTGGAGGTCCTTCCCAGTGCTGTTCTCTTCTCTCTCCCTTGTTTGATCCCTTTGCTCTCTCTGATCTTGTCTTTCACCCCTCTGTTGTCTGCTTTGACCTACGATCAATGGCTCGCAAGGTCTGAGAAAACTTCAGACACACATTGAATGGTTCAGAGTTCAGGTAGGATAAAAGGGTGCAGCCTTGCTCTTTTCACAGGAAACAATAAATTACACTTTGACTCCCTCTTCCTTTCTCCCTCCCTCTCACTTTCCCTCTCTTCGTTTCCCCTGCCCTTCACAAAGTAGAGTTAAAAACGCCTCACCTATCTCTAGGCATTGTGCAGAGAAACAAATCAAACTCAGCTCCTCTCTCTCTGCACACGACTTTCTCCTGAAAGGACGAGCAAGTGGGAGGAAAATAAAACAGCTCTCCTTCAGGCAGGTTTAAACGGCCCTGCCCTCTCCTCCAACTTATAAACTAGTCCAACCAGTTCCTGCAGTGCAGAGGTGTTATCTGCTGATCTGAGTCAGTTCTAGTTCAGACTCACGCTTGACTTGTCGAGGCTGTAATAGCAGAAGAGGTGATAGTGATGAAAAAAGGTTATAGGTAAAGGTTAATAATGTAATATTTTCCCCTATAATAATTAATTTAAGTGTCTAAAATAAAAGACAAACAAACTTGTATGGAGTTTTTTCTTTTTTCTTTTGTTTTCTCAAAAAGGATGACTATAGTGCTCCTTCAGATAAAAAAAAACAACTAAGTGTTGTGGCTCAGAAACACTTTTTGACCCCGTAAATAACCAAAAACATCCAACGTATGTAGACACTGATTCCAGTTTAGAATAAGAAGCGTGGCAAAAAACACAATACACTCCTTTCAGTCCTAGAAAATGTTGTTTCTGCAGAAACAAAGTTCATCAAAGACGTCCTCTTCTTCCCTCTGTGGTGCAGCGGTGTTTTCTTGTGGTGAGTGTGTTGTGTCAGAGGCTCAAATGTCACAGAAAAAATAACAAGCCAACACAAAAGCACAGTTGAGAAATCTCCTTAGTTGCAGTTGTACCTCCTCTCTCCTCCTTCTCTTGTTTTGTCAGTGCTTGTCCATCCAGCAGTAACAACCAGAGGCCAGAACCTCTCTGCATTCCCTGTCAGCGAGTCAGGGTGTACTGTTGCACTCTTTACTATTCTGCCCGTCCTTTTTTTCCCTTTGCTCCTTTCTTTCTGCTGGCCAGGACAGGAATAAATTAGGCAAACAGGCACAGGAAAAACACAGTCACAAACCTTTTAGTGAAAGCCAGGCGCTGCAGTGGAGAGCAGCGCAGAGATAGCCTCCTCTTCTGCTTCTCTCAATCCCCTTTCTGTGTCTCTGCCTGGCTCCCTCCTTTAGGGAGAGTGAGCGTGTGTGTGTCTGTGTGCTGAGGGATTTGACACTGCTATTCAAGCCCTGCTGTTGCCATGACACTGGATGCCTTATAAGGCCAGAGAAGTCAAAGAGCACAGAGTGGGCTGCAGCCACATGCACACACACAGAAAGAATGCCTGGCTGCTTGACTAGATGCCTGTTTCGCCTCTGACCCCGGGCGAGCCTGGGAGCAAGGGGAGTTAACCCCAACACTGCTGTAATACACAGAGGGAGGGGGGGTCGTCACAAAGCGAACACGACACTCACACTCATGTTCTCCACTCCACTCTAATCCTCAAGACTTCCTACAACTTTGTTGACCCAATAATATCAGGGGAGGCTTGTTATTGTTGAGCAACTTGTCAAAAGGTTATATGATATGCCACCAGGTCCTTTTCACACCTGCTGCACACACTCACAGGTCAGCGAGAAGGGCGCCAGAGTTCCTGATAAACTACTGAATCCCGGATGGTGCTGCTTGTGTTTTTTTATGGAGTGATTAATGCAGTGTGTCCGTAAAGTTATTGCAAGAGGCAGACAAACAAGGAAATGTCAAAATGAACGAGGACACGTTGATAAATTCAGACTTTTAGTTGACTCTTTAAGAATTACATTAGTTTGGGTTGATTCATTTACGTCATCTAGAATCCCAATGCTCAGTGCCAGCTCAGTAAGTATGGTAGTGTGCCTGATGTGCAGTGAGATGGAAAGTAAGAGGTTGTACACCAGGGTTAGGGTGGTGAGTGTACAGTGTTACGCACCCAATATTAATGCAAAAGACCTCATATAATTGCAGTTAAATTTTTATTATCTGCGACCACAATCTAACCACAGAAGGGGAGAATTTAAAAATCACTGAGCATAAAAATTCCAGTAGCAGCAGTTTGTCAAACCCAAACCAAGTTAAACCAAACCAAACCATGATAAAAGTAGGAGTTTTCTTTGACTTAGAGCTCTGTCAGAGCCACTGGAAATATGAAATAATATAATAATATTATTAAATTTATACTACTAGTATGTTTTACCATTAACCTTTGTTGGGAAAAATAATTAGTACCTGCATTATGTTAACAGAGTGAAGGCTGCACTTGTTGTTAAAGGTTTATTTTTTAACTATACACATCTAAAATTTAGTGTGAATGGTCAGTGTACAGAATGAAAATGAAGACGGTTTCCATCCTGAGTCTTTTGTGTGGTTATATTTACTCAACAGAATCACCTTGGTTATGGTTTAAAACAGATAATTCACTTAAATGCTAATAAAGTTATCAGGTATTTCGAGAATCAAACCAGTGGTGTACACATCTTTCCAGTTTTAAAGTTTTGTGATTTATTAGATACATTAATTATTTGCTCATTATGTTGATTACACACAATTGGTTTATCTAATTGTAATTTGTGGAAGGCTGGGTTTTTCTTTTCACAAGTAAATTTAGTCAATACATCTTCAGTAAATGACGTTTAAAAAATCTGCAAATTTCCCCTTTTACATTAAAGTATAAGCAAAAGTGTTGTTTGCTTTGTTTAGAAATCTAAAGATAATTTTCAGTGTAACTCATCTATCGTCTTGGCAGTGGGCAGTGATCCTATGGAATTTCTGGCCTGCTTGGTCTGTAATACCAACAGCATTGTCATGTGAAGGTCTCCAAAAAAAAGGGGGGAGGACAAAATAAACAATCAGAGCCTGCAACCAAGGTTTCCAATAACAGCCTCCAAACGAAGGAAAAGAAAAACACACACAGGCGATATCCACTGCTGCTTCCAAATGCCAAGTACCAAAGTGTTTGCTCATGAAGTGGTTTTATAAGAATTCCTCCTGAATGACAAAACATTTTGTCCCTGAGAGGCTTAAAAGAACATCTTGCCTCTCGCAGGATGTGCTAATGTCAGAGGAACAGGAATAGGGAAGATTTCTGTTACACAATATTGTCAGCGATCTTTATTCAAGCTTTTGAATTTGAGCACGAGGTAACTTAAACCCACATCTGTCACAGGAAGACTCGCTGTGCAGGGATGCCTTTTGATGGGTTAAGGGCCAAATTAAGCTGCTGTCTTAGGTTTAGTTAGTACTTTTCTTTAAGGCTTTATTTATGTGTATTAGTGGAGGTCAAACCATGTGGTGTAGATTAACTATCAATCAGTGTTTGATGATTGAAACTTCTGATCATTATCCAGGGAAGGGAAATATAAAATTATTTTCTTCTTATAACATAGTTTTAAAGGAAGAAACCAGTAAGATTTATTTTTTTGTGTGTAACTGACAGATTTTAATGTCAAGTTAGTTGCAACAAGTCAGTATGCCAATTTGTCATTTGATTTAAAACCAAATGACAGATGTGGATTTGTTTGGCTTGCTCAAAGTTCATGTAATCTATGAATTTAGTAAACAGAAACTCTGACACATTAAAAGTGAAAACAAGACTGTGCCACTGCTTCTGAAATTTGATATGTGGAATAAAGGCCAAAAAATATTCAGTATTTTGTTATAGAAATGTGCAAAAAAACAAGACAAAGCAGGACAGATGATTGTAAATAATGAGATTATGACTATTAGTAAAATTATGCAGACTACAGTATTTTCTCAGTATAATACAGTACAATGGCATAAAGGAGGCTAGATCACTGACTCCTCAGTGCCACATAAGGACGCTTCCCACTTGGCATCCCAATACTGACGCTAAATGTAACTTTTAGTGTGTTTTATCTTTTAACTTGACCCTAAATATTGTTGTCTTTGTGCATAGAGTCAGTCAAACCATGATGTTTCAATCCTGTAACCAGTTGTTTTGACGAGAGGTTTGACAGGCAGCCACCTTCATTCCCATGGCTTCAAGCTGTGACACCAAATGGTACCTTTGGAGTCGGTATTGAGCTGTGTGGGAAGCATCATTATGTCACACTGTAGAATAAAGGTTTTGTTGCCTTTTTCAGGTTTGGCATTTGAGATGAGAACAGGAGGGTCCATGTTTCCACTCCACTGCTGATGCTTTAGTGTTTATGTTTAAGGAACAGGCTTACAACACATTTGTTTGGGTCAGTGCTTGAGTGTGCATGTGTGTTCGTGCTTTTAAGCAGTTTTACAAGTGTTAGATAAATGCTGATTTTTTCATGTCTATGTCAGCATGTGCACGTGCCTTTGTACATGTGCTTCACATATACAGAAGTTAGTGTTTGTGTGCGTGCGTGTGTGTGTGTGCGTGTGTGTGTTCTTTGCTCTTTGAACTGTAGGTCAGGAATGCAGCTGCTCTCAGTGTGAAGTCAACTGTAGTGAAGTCTGTGCATTCTCAACACAGCCAGGAGCCATCAGAGTGAAACAGATTAACTTTCGCCAAACACTGCATAGGTAGCGACATTAACATACACATCTGCTTGTACTGCTGTATAGTGATTAGTGCCTAAATTAAATATTCACAAGTTCCTGTATATTTACATTTAAAAAGTATAAAAAGTAGATGTAACTGCACTGGCATTTCCCCCTAAAACAATTCCTACTTTTTTATTTATATGAACTAAATACTGACATGAATTGTAAACATGTCCAAGTCCTTTAGTTGTGGTAACACACTAAGCACATTAAAAGATAAATATGGCAAATATGGTAAATGTTATTGGTGTTTGGCTACATTTTCTTAATTTAACGTCACATATTTGCCATATTAGTGTACAAGATGCGTAAAGATGCATTTATGGGTCCACTGGTGTATGGGATGATTTACATGAAATTAGTTATTTTACTTATGAGTGATCAAAAAGATGAAAAGAGGTGTTCACATCAGACATCATCATGTCTGTCATGGTATGCATGACAGGGAGAGACGCCTACACAGCTTTTATCATATGCTGCAACAGGTTTAACCTGTACAGTGTGCTATAGGATCTGCTACATTGTTAGTGCATTGCATTGCACTGTAACATTCACAATTGTGTTTTTGTGTATAATCAGTGAAAGGCAAAGGCATAGAGCATAATATTTAGAGCAAACAGTAGGGAAATAACATCCCTCATTACCTGCTGAGGTTAATGTACTGTAAGCTGTGACCTCACCTTTTGCAGTATTTTATAGAATGTACTTGATTAATTATTAGAATATAACACAGAGATTGTTTTATGTGCAATGATTCAGACAATCCTCAGTAAAAGTGGACTGAATTTTAGTCTGGAAGTGTGTTAACTGTATTAACTAATGTGCAGAGGAATTTAAAAACCGGGGTTAAACTTTAACTTTGAAGAGTAACTCTGAGTGAACAAGCGACAGCACATGACTCCCTGCTCCTTCCTCATTAGCCCCAGTGCCCTTTGGCCCAGAGGAAAAAAATCATCTTCTCTCTCCCTCCTCTCTCTCCCCCTTTCCACAACACTCTCTCCATCCATGGGCCTTTGACCTCAAGTGAATGACGAAGCAATTTAAAATAAACAGGGGCACTGGAACCTGCCAAAGAAAAACATCTGCTTGGGCAACTCCAGGGCAACACACGGTGTCTAATCAATATTTGCCCTCCTCCTTCTCACCCAGGACCTACTGGAGATGGTGGGAAACTTCCCATTTGGTGATCTATTGTTCAGGTATCAACTCATTCTATGTAGAGAGGTCATCAGCATGGTTACTGTAATGGTTTCCTGTCTGCTGCAGGATGCATTACTGAATCCAGATGGTGTTAAAATGCACTGATGCATCTGAACCAATTGATGTTTACATCAGGATCCATGTTTTATTTTAAAGTAGCTTTAAAGGTCATTTTGTGGCAGCTCCAACTAAACTGAATGGTATGTCACAGTCTTTTCCAGCTGAGCTATATGTCCTTTAAGCGAATAGTTTCACATTTTGTTAAATACATGTATGTGCTGTGAGCTAAATGAGAAGGTTGAAGACCATTGGTTGATAAACCATCGATGAAAACTATTTATATACTGTAGTTTTCATAAATGTATTCCCATACCTATAGTAATTATGTAATGATTATACTAAAAAAAATACAATGTGTGAATTACTAAGCTCTATTAGTGCTTGTAGACCTATTTTTAACTTTGGTTAATGCCAAGTTAAGCATTTCCCCATTTTCCATTTGTATTTGTTCTAATTTAACAAATGTAAGTAAAGAGCGTTGATGTTTTATAGTTTTACATATGCAATAATTCCTTTAGTATTTTTTGCTCTTATAAATCTCTTTATAAACTTGACATAAAATGCGTGAGCATAATGGTTTATATTTCCTAATTCACATAAACTAACTTACTAACTTACCATTTTACTTTTCTGGCAATGTGATGAGAAAAGGTCCAATATTTGCCTAGTAGCTTAGATTTGTTTTCAAAGTGCTCTTTAAGGGTAATATCTGGGTCACATCCATTTTAATGTTTAATAATATTTAATATTTAGACTCTAGTTGCAGATTCTGACCTTGTGCCTTGGTGATCCTAAAGCTCTATCACATACAGTTTAGAAGATTCAAATCAAAATTCAAATGTGATTTTTTTATCACTGCACCAGCACAACAAGCAGGTAAGTTGATGTCTCATATCAATTTT
The DNA here is from genome assembly GCA_900302695.1 of Helostoma temminkii. Classification (NCBI taxonomy): domain Eukaryota; kingdom Metazoa; phylum Chordata; class Actinopteri; order Anabantiformes; family Helostomatidae; genus Helostoma; species Helostoma temminkii. Next base: position 251,974 of record OMLM01012079.1, read on the forward strand.
TACACATTTCTCTAAGATTTGTGTGGAAGGCCATTATAAATACTTTTATGCAGTTTTTCTTCTTCATATCTTTCAGTATATTTAACATAATTATCTCTGGAAATCCTCACATCTCGACTTAATTTTACAATAAAACTGATGTTTTTATCTGTTACTGTGCAAACAATATATTGAGTTTGTAATGATGGACCTGCTGAAAGGACTGGGAGGTTTACCAACTAGCTTCTAAAATAATTATCATTTGCAGGTTGTCAATATGTCGTTAGCAGATGGCTCATTTGAAAGCCGAACTTCTTGTGCTTCCAATAGACCTGACATTTTCAGACAGGGCATTAACCTAATGCCCTCTGCAGCCACAACAATTAGGTCAACTAGTGTACTCAGAAGGGAGGGGAGCCTACTGTATGTGTGTGCAGATAAACAGGCGGGCAAGCTGGCAGAGTGGCATGATCAGCAGTCATGGGAACAGGTAATTGGAAGTGAGAACATGGCATACGGGGACAGAGGGGCAAACTGGGTGAAGTGTAGAAAACAGAGGCGGGAATTGTGACAAATCCCAATCTCTTGTAAATCTGTTTTTCAATCTGTTCCCTGATCGTGCCCTCTGCTGTCTGCCAGACATTCCCTGTGGGTCAACTGGTCGCAGAAAATTTACCTAATCAGCTCAGTGAAGATGATTCAAATGCTTTAACAGGATTACTCCAAGGACACCCCCCACCACCTTTACCCTCTAAACACCTTACTGGTGTAAACTTATGAGCTAACTGACCTCATTAGCTCTACAGGTTTCAGTTAGTGTGGACACTGACCTGCTGCACCCGGCTGTGGACGATTTCACAACAGCTTGTTTTTGCATATTTTAAGTTACTGTGGTTTTTATATATAAGAAATAATAATTTGAGACCTTCCCTGTGGATTTTACAAAAGAAAGTGTTGTGTGTTACAACTGCACACAATTTTTACCTGTAATACACAACGATATAATTAGAAAGCAAATTTGATAATTATGAGAAATATAACTAGCAAGCAAGCTTCATGTCTCTGCAAGTTGGTGTTTGTATTGTGTTGCAGTGAATAGTAAGCAGTGACTGTAGATAAGATAGTGAGACCCAGTTAGATTTTATGTGTCAGCTATGAACCGCAGTTTTATGTTTGGCTGCCTTTCTTGCATGTCATTCTCCTTCTCTCTCTCTCTCTCCCTTCATTTACTTGATTTCTCTACGGTTGCAGTCATGTTATAAAAACACACAACTATCGAAAGAAAGCCAGTCACTCCTCCTCGGGTCTAAAGAAAACAAATGCTATACATGCATTTCATGTGATTATGTGCTTATGCGATGCAATATTTAAAGTGATCCAGACTTATACAGTCAAGTTTGAATTTGAAATTAAACACTTACAGTATGTGCAAAGTTAAGGAACAACTACGGTAGAGAGAGAAGACCCAAACATTCAATGGTGAAAGTATCAGAGAGATCACTGGGAACAGTGGTGGTGGTGGTCAATATAACAGATAGAAGAAATTAACTGGCAGCTTAACAACAGCAAAAGGCCTGGACTACCACAGATGACAACTAGTGTACGGTGAGAAGAACAATCACATTGAGAGGCTTCACAACAAGGTGCAAAGCACTAGCAAGGCCAGATTAGACTTTGCAAGTAAACACCTAAAATAGCCAGAGCAGTTCTATAAACTGATGAAATCAAGATTGACTTGTAGGATGGGAGGAGAAAAGTGTGGAGAAGAAAACGAACATTTGGTCATGTCAATGACCAAATGAAAAAGATTTTCAAGTATTGGCAGCTGTATTTATATTTGTAATTATGTTAATTTTTTCCATTATATATGAGCCCCCTAAAATGAGATGTCTGTATGAATATGGTCATACTTCCTGAATGGTTAATGCCACACTTTTGTAAAACCTCTTGAATTAAAGCTGAAAGTCCTTCTTTGCATCTTACATTGCACATCTTGAGTGTGAGTATTCGAACAAATTCAAATAAACCATATTAATTCCATTACTTCCGAACATGACACACAACATGACATAACACATGTGCTTACATAGTTAGTTAGTTGTTAGTAATGTACTTAGCAGCACTGCACAAATCAAATCAAATGCCACTAGCTATCTAGTCTGCAAAAACAATAAAGACCAATAAGCTTCTCCTTTATCATCTAGTTAAAAATGTTGGTCATATATAAATTAAAATAGCTTTATATTTGTCTATGACTCATAAATCTCCTGTCTTCAAAATTAATTTTATGATAAATGATGCAAAGTTATTCCACTCAATCTATTGTTTTTAAAGTGCTGGCTCTGACTTAGAAGAACTATCATTGTGACCTTTTCCCATTTTCATGTTTAATTTTGAAATAGTGCTCATTCCAAATAAAAATAGTTGTTTCATTATTTTAGCATCTTTCTACTCTTATTAAAAGTTTTTCTTACAGATCAACATAAAGTCATGCCTTTGTGCAGTCCGTCTGAAGTGCGCTGATTGTGAACATTCATGTCGAACAACTCTCTCAATCCGCTGACATGCATGTGCACAATCCTTTAACAGGATCTTAAGCATGAAAGTCACCTTAGCTGAACTTGTGCAGTTTCACCAGACAGAAGGTTTCACTCTGTATCTGGTGCTGGTGTAATGCTGAGGTAGCCTGTTGGTCTGAGCTGTTTGCCGTCATTATCTGAGTAGGTGAGAGAGCAAAATGGATGTGATAGGCCTTTTGATTGAGGTCAGATCTCTTTTGCTCTTCTCCATGTTGACACCACCCCATCAACATGACCTCTCCACAGGCCGATGGGTGTCAGGAGAGCGGTGTCAGGTCAGCGTGGCAGCATCGCAGCGCAGAGAAGAGGAGGAGATGAGAAGGAAAATGGAGTGGTTGTGACAGGTGAGCTGATGACTTTGAGAAAGAAAGGACGGGAGGATCAAGGCACAGACTGTGATCTTATTATGCAGCTTACAGAGGAACAACTTATTAAAATGAGGAATGGATCTAAAGAGTAAATGAGTTGACCTTAAACCCCTGGGTCACCAACCCCCTGCTGATGTGTGTGTGATTGCTTCCACCCCCATGCTGATTGACAGCCTCTGTCATTGTCTAATAATGGTTTGGTTATTTTTCCCAGGCACTGAAAAACTCCCCTATGCACAGGCTGAAGAACTGGCTGATGGATATTGGGGGTGGATATGTGTCCAGAAATGTGGAGCTTAAATATTAACATGTCCAAAACATGAATATTTAAATACCAGACTGCCTGAGTTCTCATGTGTTGTGTTTGACTTTCTTATCTTAGTCATTAGTGCACTTTTATAAAGCGGTATTTCAATGTGCACTTCGTCACAGACTTATCTATAATAACTTTATTACAGAGAAGATTAGATTTTGCACTTTCATGTGACATCAAGGTTACAGCAAAGTTTTATTAACACACATCACAGACAGTTTAAGGCGTGTTTGGATAATGTTTATTTAAAAGCAGCAGTTCTGTGACTTTAGGTGGTGGAATATGACTAAGAAGATACTCTCCAACATTGATTTTTTTTTAAGGTTCTTTACTATTCCACTAGATTTATTTGACAACTGTGCTAGTTCTAGTTTTACAAAGTATTATATTTATTTTAACTACAAAATATACAATGTATGCAGAATCTGAATTAAAATTGCAACGTAATTTGATGATGAGGATTAAAAAGATAATAGTTATATTACATGTGTTATATTATGTATATATATGTGGTGTAAGGATATTTATTTACTTAACTGGCCTGAATTTAGCAACTTGATTTTGTGTCTTTATTTATTTTATTTTATTTTCTTATTTTTCTCATTTTGTATATATGTGACCTTTTTTTTTTTTTTTTGGTTCTGCTTTTGCTTTTGTATCAGTAAGGATAATTTACCAAAAGGTATAGGTAATGTGCCAAATTGGTTATACTTATACAGCTCTTTTATTTAAGTTGGATTTTAAATGTGATATTTGTGTACTCTACTATAGATGCTTTTAAAATTGTTTAGTCAAGATAAAAGGCCTTCAGCCTTGCTTGATGAAAATACTATTTTCATTCCTTTGATAGAGGAGTCACCCAGAGGTTACAACAGTCACGCTGTCTAAAACCCTTTGATGAACTCAGAAGTTTAACATAGATCTTAGAGAGGGAACACAAAATGGAGCGATAATTGTATCATCTGCTCTAATGGCAGCTATTTGCGATGGTGACCTGGAGGTATGGGGGGAGCAAGGAGAATAGGACCTCTGTTGTGACCTCTGTTCGGGAAAGGGCAAGCTCAGGCAAAAGTCAGGGCGTCAGGGGCTCGCCGTTTCGTCTGGCACTCTGAACTCTCCATTCACAGGCTAATACAACAGCCAGGCATCGCTGTGACCCTGTGGGTGTGACGCTCAACCTTTGCCTTAACCTCCTGACCACTGGTCACAGCTGCAGCTGACTGACTCGGGTAGGTCAGGGCACAGGGTCGGCTGGGGGGCGGTGCAGAAAGGAGGCAGAGATGATTGAGAGATAAGTGAGGAAAGAAGATGGATGTAGAAATGAAGGGTAAAAGAAGATAGATGGACATATGAGTAAGAAGAAAAGCACAAAAGACAGATATAAATTAAGAGAAAGTGAGAGGTAAGCTGAGTATTTAAAGGAACAGTTCACCCAAAAATCTAAAATATGACATTTTAACTTTGAGTTAAGATATCTGTCTCTCAGACTCATATATCCTCAAAAATGATGTGAACTTGCCAAATATGGTGCTATAAAATGCTATTATTTTACACAAATCTTACAAAATGATAAATCAACAATATTAAAGCACTGGTTCCTATTATTGATATATATGTGAGGGGTTCTGAGATGATAAGCAAGACTGGAAATTAGAAAATAATTACATTTTACTGCACAAATTGTCTTCTTTTAATATTTCATCTGTATTATATAGGCAATATCCTTCCTCACTTGTGCCTCTTCGAATGAAACAATCTCAGTTGTAGTGAATGCAGCTCAGGAACAGAACTCAAGGTTAAAAACTCACAGGTACATTAATATTTTTGTAATCTTTAAAAGGTTATAAACCTTAAAAGTTTAAGGCATCTGTGTTAAAGCATTTTTTTAACCTAATATAATAATGTGACAGTACACCATATACTGTTTAAGCAGGTAGTTTACAATGAGTCCACATTAACTTACTTATTCATTGTTTTCCTTCATGTAAAGAATCTGCTTCTTCTCATTGTGATCAATTTTGTCTTATGCCTTTTTTTTTGTCTGGCCATGTCTTTTATGGTTGTATAATGCTAATATACAGTGCTGATGCTCATCATAATGACATGTCAGCCAGTTTATTGTGTTGCAGTCACATATATAAGAGACACATGTCTCAAAACCAAAACTATCTTCATGGCTCACCACTAGTGATAATGTGAAATAAGACGTAAATGTGTATATGAGCAGAAGTAAAAGTAGTAAAGGACAGGAGGAATTCAAAAAAGCTGTGTAAGTCCCATGAAGACAAACTGTACATTTTGTGTGCTCATCAGCCTTTGTCCCAGCCCCCATCCCCCCTCTGGGAACATTACTAAAGCATGAGTGTTTGGGAGAAGCTTTATAGAGTGGGCTTGTATGGGAAAAAAGCACACGTGTGCTCCCAAGGGTCAGTTTGAAGATCCTCATAGGCTCAGCCCTTCAGTCAGCCTTACACATTCATAACAGCATGGCAGCTGTTTCTCTGAAACAAGGAATGTGTCTTGTGATGTGTGAGTGTGTCAGACAAGTTTTGTAATCCTGTTCAGTTTATTGGCACCACATACAAGAGTTGAAAAAGGCAGGAACGACTCCACTTCTCATGTTCTACTGCCCCACATACTCTATATTTACCTTCCCAGCGCTGGTTGATACATAAATAGATAGACTGATGGATGAATAGATACATACAGTAGATATTTAGAAAATACACAGATACACAGAAAACAAAAGTAAAATTACAAATATTCTATTAAATATTATATTAATAAAGTGAATTCTAGTGAAGTGATGAAAATGTAAAGTTGTTATAATTATATACATATTTGCTTTTATTCATTTGTATACATAAGAAACTTCTAATGTGGTAGA
>OMLM01012079.1:260485-286787 GCA_900302695.1 Helostoma temminkii
AGGATTTGACAACACAGACTTCTGATATCTACCAGTTGTATTAAACACATAATGTAAGTACACACACAACAATGTCTATAGGGACTGTGAGCTAAGCATGTTATTATGTCAAACAGTGATGTTTGTGAAAATAAAAAACTACCTTTCTCTCAGGTTTTGGCTGTTTGTTTGTTTGTTTTGTTTTATAATAGGAACTATAATACCAATAAAAAGAGGCCAAGCAACCAGAGCTCCTACCCTGACAGAGATGAGTTCATAGAAGAGAGAAACCTTCTCTTTCTTGGCCTCAGGGGGTTTGGTGTTATCTTTTGTCAGGTGTCTCCCTCTTGATCCAGCCAGCTGATCCATTTCAGGGTTGATATTGCCTTCAGCTCTTGGCTTTTGCTTAGGAAGAGAAATTGCCTGCCGGTGCCTCTTCAGTTGATCAATGCGCTGACGAAGAACAGTCTCTCGATCCACAGGTTCAGGTGTCCTGTGGAGTTACAGTTAGTGAGTGACTAAAAAAAATACTGTATTTGAATATTTAATTCATCCTATAACCACTGAAACATTTGGCCAATTTATTTTGTATTTTTCTATTTAATTTATGTGCTTAAATATACAAAATGTCACCTCTGCCCTGTGTAACTCTGTGTTTCTGTCTCCTCTGTGACCCCTGCTGTTGAGAAGGAGGTGGACAACTCTTCAGTTTCCATTTTCCTGAACAAAGATGATGGACTGTCAGGCTGCTGCCTGTCACCATCTGCCTCTGATGAGAGGAAAAACCTGTGAGGCCAACTTCTGTGTATGTGAGTGAATGACATGCATACCTCCTGTGTATGTAAAAGTATGTGTGAGCTGTTAAAAGTGGCATTCAGGCACCTGCTGAGTCTGTCTGCGGAGGAATGTTTTGCTGCTTCTTGGCCTCATAAAGTGACAGTAGCTCGCTGTAGGCCTCTTCACACTCCTCGCTGTCAATCACAACAACAAAGAGAAGTTACAACCTCGCAAAATGAGAAGAAGCTTAATTAATACTGATTAATTAGACTGCTGAACTGTGACGCATGTTATAAAATATTGGAACACTGACAAATGTGTGCAGACAGGCCTTTGTACTGGTGTGTCAGGTGTGCTTTACATATGTACCAGTAGCTGAGAGCCATCTGCAGGGCAGAGCAGTCAGACTCAAGTCTGTTCAGTGCAATACTAATCTGCTCCGACTCGCCCTTCCTCCGCTCCAGAGCTGCAGTGAGCCGTTCATTTCTGGCCTTCAGCCTATCGATGTACCTGAGAAAACAGCAGGAGGACATAGGTGTCACAGCATAAACAAGAACAAACACAATTTTCACACAAAGTAATAATCATTTCCAAAGTGAAACTCATATGGAGAAGGACATAATTTTATTGTTTAACTTAAACAAACTGGACAACTACTGATACCTGGTTGAGTGAAAATAAAGGTAATTATAACAACATTTCTACTTGGCTTGTTTGCTTTGCTGACTTTTAAAGGTCTAACTAACCATAATTATTGGTAAACAAAGGTTGAATAACTGGCAAAATGGGTCCTTGGCTGTTTCCAACATAAAACTTGACTTAAAATGCATAAACTTTCATTTGTGGCACCAATCATAGATCTCGGTGGTGTAGTGGTTAGCACTGTCACATAACAGCAAGAAGGACCTATGTTCTCCTCCAGTAATCCAGGTACCTTCTTGTGTGGTTTTTCTCTTCGTACTCCAGCATCTGCCCACAGTCCAAAGATATGCAGTTAGGTTAATCAGTGACTCTAAATTGCTCCTTGGTGTAAACGTGAGTGTCTATGGACGTCTGTCTCTTTATGTGTCCCCGTGATATACTGGCATCGTGCCCACCACATATCCTGCTTCATGCCCAGTGGCAGCTGGGCTTGACTCCAACACTGATCACCCTTAACACCCTTGTTTTTTTTTTTAGGCCCAAAATTTACCCAGATGATTTCTTCTTAAAGTTAAATGTCGTAATCCCGTTTACATTACATATCTTACAATACCTGCATCATTGTCTGCCACTTTGTCGATCCCAGTTGTGAGGTAAACACATTGTCCATTATGTCAGTTTATAATGTCACATTTTTAATAAAATTGTTGAAAACATTGTTCCTCTATTTATTACGTTATGCTAAGTAGTTCAAAATTCTGAATTGCCTGTTATCTCACCTATTTAGTTGTTCTGTTTCGGACTCAAGGCCAATCGGGCTGGAACAGCGACTGCCCGAGTTCAATGAAGAACTGTCTCCACCAGCACACAGGGGTGTTACAGTTCTGGCTCTTCTTCTAGGGAATAAAGGAGAACCAGGGTAGGGAGGAGACGCCCAGTCTGGACTGAGGCTCCCAGTAGTGGACCGGTAGGATGGAGAGAGACTGCCTGACCTCCAGGCCTTGCGGAGACTTATCAGCTGAGTAACACGAGAAGGACAGATGCAGTTATTCTTGTACATTATGTTCTTGTACTTTTATGAACGTGCACATAGTGTTGAAGTGCCAATAGTGTAGAGTCTTTAGCCTTCTGAATAAAATAGTATTTATTTCTAACATCCCAGTCATCATCGCATCTTAAGAGTAAATAACCCATACCTTGTTTTTCTCCTCTTCCATCTGACTGATGGGCTCGTCTTGGTGACTCTGGAAGGTGCTTCTTAGAGCAGAGTCTCGCTTGTCCACACCTAGCATCTCCTCCTGGAACTGATCCTTCGGCAGACCAGATGAGCACGAAATTCCAAACTCTCTCTCCATCTCCTCCACTATCTGCAATAGCACATTCCTATTATAAAAATGCTAACATATACAAAACAGATCGATCTCTTTGTTTCTATTTACAGCATCTCATCAGAGAGAATGTTGGAATTTGTTAGTGTTGTTGCGAAAATTCAAAATGAATATTGAAACACAATGATTGTTCATGTCTTGGTACCTGAGCAGCCTTGACCCAGCTCTCCTGAGCTGCTCTCAGATGCTCTTTGTGCTTGTCTTGGTCAGTAGCTCTGATGGGGGAAGCCCAGGTCCTTCTACAGCTGATGGAGTCCTCCACTGAAGATAAAACCTTCTGCAGTTTTGTATAGACACTGCCCCCTAGAGGATGAAAAGTAGACATATAATCAGGCATCCTAGATGAGGGTAAGGGCAGTTTTATATTCTACTAGACAATTCCCCGTGTTTAATGAAATACATACTGCATTTGGTGATGTGTTTATTTTAATGTTTTTAGCTTACTGAATTGCTTGATTTTCCTGAGTATAATTCACTTTTTTTGAAGTGTAAAGAATACACCAATCAGGTATAACTTTAGTACCATCAAACAATCTAATGCAGTGGAGTCATACTGAATACGTTAAGAGGTGTCTCTAATGTTTTTGACTCCTCATTGATAAACAGTGGAGGCCAAAGCGTTAGCGTTAGCTTTGGCCTCCACCACTCACAATGACCTTAATAATGCACATGTAGTAGAATTATCACATTTCTGACAGTTTCAGCTTAAAAAGGTGTGTATGTGGTCATGATGTTATGCCTGAACGGTGTACATCAGTAGGACACAAAACACCTGGCCTTTTGCAGAAAACATCATTACAGAACATGTCAAAATTTGGACTTTTCCATATCCAAACAACAAAAGAACATGTATGGAAATGTGTAGTCAACAAAAAAGTGTTCAACAACCCTGAATACGTATTTTAAAAGTAGCTACATTTAATTTTGATGACAGCTTGACACACTCCCAGCAGTCACTCATCAGCTTCACAAAGTACCAGGTACCTGGAAAGTTTTTATAATTCACAGACTAAATTGACTAAAGAGTTACTTTCTGACATTTCTTTCTTTCTTAATGTGCTTTAGAGCAGGGGTCTCAGGTGACTAGGTTCAGGTCGAGGTCCAGCCTGTTACATGGCAAAAGTGCTTTTCATTGCCTTCAACAACTTTTTTAATTAAATTATATAGGCATTTTATAGTGAAACAATGAAAAGTCTTGATGAAAAACCATCTCTTTTCTGTCTCCAATCTGCAAGACAGATTCTTAGGAATTAATTCACTCATAGCGATGTATGCATTTTTTTCAAAAGTCCAAATACTTATCTGTAGAATTGGGGTATAACAGAGAATTCTTAAATTGAGGTTGAACAGGTTGAAACATAAATAAAATCAATCAATATTTTCAGGCTACATCCTAAGCAAGAGAGTTTTTGGTGGTCTTTTTGCAGAAATATATGATTTAACCATAGCAGAGTGTCACAATCCACGCTGTTTTTTAAATTTCATTTCAGTTTGCTAATCAGTGTAACACTGTCCACCTGTGTAACTCCTTTTAAAAGGAGAAGCATTTCACCCTGTTCCCTGCAGGACAGTAAGCACATCTTATCTATTGCCACTGGAGCTATCTTGAACCTGCTTTTCTGGTGACACTATTGGTGACTAAGTCAAAATTAAGGGCACATTTAAGGAACATGACTACCACAGCATTTTGCAGCAATCAAGCCATCCCATCTGGTCCCATTCCATCATTTGTTTTCCAACAGGACAATGACCAAAAACACACCTCTACATTATGTAAGAGCTATTTGTGTCATGGTCTCTGGTTTTCCTTGCCTGTCTGCCCTTGTCATTTCATATATGGTAATTTCCTGTTTTCCCTGCTCCCTCTACCATCAATTAACCATGATCACATTCACTTGTTGTTTTTCCTCTTTATAAGCAGGTCTACCAGGTTCACTCACTTGCCAGATAGTACTACAACCTACCTTTGTTGCACCTATCCAGCATTACTACCTAATTGAGGAGTTTTCCTCTGTCTTTCCTGACCCTCTGGAAACTCACAGTACCTGACTCTGTTCCTGCCTGACTCACCCATGTGTATGATTCTGGACTGGCTCTGACTACCCTTGTGATTTCTGGACTGATTACCCCTGTGCTCTCTGCTAACCTGGTGAATGATGTTGGACTGACTTTTTGGACTGTCAATCTTTGTGGATACTGGATAATTTATTTGGTTGGACTCACTTGTGTATGACATTGGACTGTATATTGGAAATCATATGACCTGGCCTCCACAATCACCCTGTCTAAAGCCAGCTGAGGGGGTTTAGGATAAGTTGGACCAGAGACCAAAGGAAAAACAGCCAACAAGCACTCAACACCTCTGGGTTTTCTTCATTGTTGGAAAACCATTCCAGGTGACCTCATGAGGCTGACTGAGAGGATGCCAAGTGTGTGCAAAACTATCATCAAACCAGAAAGTGGCTATTATGAAGAATCTAAAACATATTTTTGATTATTTAACACATTTTTGTTGACTACATAATTCCATATTTGTTCTGTCATAATTCCAGTGTCTTCAGTATTGATGTACAGTGTTGAAAATAATAAAAATACAGAAAAACCACTGAAGGAGAAGGTGTGTCTAGACTCTTTACTGCTAGTGTACGCCACATGTGCAAAGCATCCAAAAACCGATGAGGTCTACTGAAAAAAGACAAAGTTACACAGTGCTGTCGCCAACCTTGATCATGGAGTGGAGGTTTACCAGGGTAGGAAATGTGTCTCTCTGGGCTTTTTCTGACCAGCCTATGGGACAGAAGGTCTGGAACGAGAGGTCTGGGTGCTGATGGTGGTCTCAAATCATCAGGTTCACTGCGGAAAAGAAAAATTCGGACAGTTCTGCTAGTACATTCTATACCACTTAGTTTATTTTGAAGATAGTCTAATATTTATTGATGGCAAAATACATAAATATTGTATATACCTAACTGTGGTTCCACCAAACACTAATTCAGACCAATTCACTGATGTTATTATTGTCTAGATACATTTATTGCTGCTCTAAATTCACACACCTCATCACACACTAGCTAATGTTACCTTGGTGCCTTTAGTGACCCCATTTTCTTGTTCAGTTCAGCAATGATGGTGAGCAGCGTGCCGACTTCAGCCTCACACTGCGCCAGTTCTGCTGGTGAAGGCTCAAGGTTTGCTGTAGGGTCAGAGCCGTCAGGGTCAAAGGACATATGGTCAGTCACCTCCCTGTCACACTGTGACCCAGCATCCAGACTGTCACATCTGACCAGACTGGAATCCTGTAGCAGGATAAGGGTGTGCTTGGATTATAAGCAATGTCAGATAACGAAACATGTTGAGTATTACTTTAATGATTTTTGTACAGTTTTACTCTAAACTGAAGCAAATTTCTCTATTTCTCCCTTTAGGTCTGCTCATATACACTACCAGTCAAACATTTGGACACACAAATGTTTTTATTGAAACAATTCAGGTAACTGTGTTACTGTTATTGCACAAAGGGTTTTCTAATAAACTTTGCAAACATAACATGTTATTGTAAGACAGCGCTAATGTTTACTGATTGGAGGCCTCTGTATGTTTATCTAAATATTCTTTTAAAACAGCCACATATATGATATCAACTATGTCTACACTGTATTTCTGATGCATTTGATATAAAATACTTTTCTTTAAAAAACATGTTAATTACTATCTGCACTATGTAGCAAAATACGCAGTTGTGCCCTTGCCCCCATATAAAAGCGGCCAGTGTTAAACTTAGTAAAACAATCTCTCAGTATGTATCCGCATTGAAATTGCGTGATATCATTAAACCACACATTGTTGCGGCACTGTTTAGTAGCTATTGTTTTGAGTAGCGGAAAAGGAGGAAACTAAAACATCCTGAGATCCTACTTCCTGTCTAGAAAATATTTGTGGCCCAAATTATCCTTTGTTTTAACAATCATTTTCATCTAAATGAAAACAAAAAATAAAAATCAGAACAACATGTCACAGCTATAAACAACACATAATATGAAAATAACAACAACTTTCTCCTTTTAATTACATGAATTTTAACATACAGTGTATGGTGCAGGCCACAGTTGCCAACATTCTTCAAATTCCTTCAGATCCCCTTCCTAAATATCCATAACATCCAACTATTCTTAGTAATAACTTACAGGTGGGCTATGAGAAGGATGTGCAAACTGTATATACCGTATTACCAGCGTCACTCACTATATACCCTGCTGCTATTTTTACAATGGTCTGAGAAAACATGATTACAGTGTGCTTTAAGTCTATAAACAATAGTGAGATCATGTTGGTCTGTGTAAGTTATTAGAGAGTTACACAGTTATTTCACAAAACAATTGAATTCTATTATAGTCTCATAAGCTGAGTCACAGTTTGGCATAAAGACATAAGACAAACACTCCATCATAACTTACCTCCATACTTCCTGACAGAAGCGATTCAATTCCTGTTGTGTTTTGATGATATGTTTTCTCCACTCTCACTATTTAGTGTTATAATAATTTCCACTAGTCAGCCCGTCTACAACAGTCTGCTCGCTGTATGTCTGCCTGCAACGTTTAGTGCGATCAATGAAGTAAGTGGAAAACACTCAGAAAGCCATCTCCACCCATTCCCTGTCACTTCATATCCTTTCCTGTTTTGTCCACAACTGGCTTTCAAGCCTCTTTGGACAACATCTACTTTAATAGTAGATTATGACCAGTAGTGTAAACTCTGATGCTCTTCAGGACATAAATGAAGTAAAAAAAAAAAGACATTGAATATGATTTATCAGTCAATTAATACTATGATTAACACTGTGAATTTGAAGGATGGTTCATCTCAACTGTCAACCTCATGTAACAAAATAATAGGGCTAGACAGTTTCTGTATTTACCCATGCTGAAAGACTGAAGCTAGTCTGATGCTGGCTGCTCTATATTATGCAGAATTGTGTTGACAGAGGATCAACTATAACCACATAAGTCATACTCTTTAAGGTTATACTGTATTTCCTCATTCTGGAGACAGTATCTGTGCACCACTGATGGCAAAAAACATAGTAAAGTGTGTGAACATGTGTTCATTAATCACTTATCATTTAGCATGATTTACTGGGGACTCTTTCTATTTCACTCATCCCGCCACTGCCACAGCTGCCTTTACTACTAAAAGCACTACAATTACAGTAGCAGAATGTAAACATGTTGCAAAATATGAGAGACAATGTTTACTAATCACTAAACTCCATTACCCATAATGCCACCACTGCGCCGTTCCTGATTTGATCATTTCCGTTAAGGAAGTTGTCCGGTCAAAACAAATGTTAGCTGGTCGTTGAAATATTCTGCAACTTTAAATGCGTTTGTCGTTATTTAAATCGTAGTAGTTTCGTGCTGTTAGTTACGTAAGTACGTTTTCTTCATTTAAGCTTGACACACTTCACATTTAATCTGCTTAGACGTATTTTTGTTAGAGCTAATGCTAACAGCTATACAGCTAGTGCGCTGTCAATAGACAGCAACTTTCTTCACCTTCTTATTTTTTTAGCACTAAACGTTTGTTAGCAACTCTGAGTCAATGTGTGGACGCGTTTCGACACCAACAACGTATCCTGTAAAATTTATATAACGTTATCGCAACGTTATTTCAGTTTCCTAAACATTGCACATTGTCACGACCACAATCGCACCTTTAATGAGCAGCAGGACAAGTAGAGTTTAGGATTTATTAACAGTTTCCTGCACCAGCAGTTGGTCTTGGTATGTTTAAAGGATAGACAGAACAACCATTTAGAGAATCTGAATTGTAGTTAGAGTCACTGTGACATGCTTTTTTTTCCTGCTTGGTTTGCATTAGATTTCAAAGTTGTGTTGATGTGCACTTCCCTTATAATCACCTGAATATAACCATAAGTTTTCTGATCTTAATTTTATAGCAGCTTCCTACAGGCAAATGCAATTCAAAGTACTTTACAGCTACTTGATAAGTTAAAAATGAAATGATAATAATATGAAAACACAAAAAACTATGAGAAATAAAAACATGAGAAAAGCATCTGAAGACCATACAAAGTTTGTTTTCCCCAACAGCTATCACTAATGACGCTTCATTCGACCTCAGTCTTATCCTAACCATAACCAGTTATCTCTGCCTACTCCCTTTCCTCTTGGAATTTATTTTCTACCCTCTTTTGGCTCCGTGGCTAAACTGCCCACTCATTCAAACTCATCACCTGTGCTTTAGTAACCTCTGTATCAATGGAGACGCCTGAGCCTGGCCCAGCAGATGGAGAGGAGCGTCTGGTGGAACTGCGACCTCGGACGCGCTCAAACCCTGAAGGTGCCGAGGACCGCCGCAGCAGCACGGGCAGCTTGGGAGGGAACAGTAACTCGAACATACCTCAGCCTGCTGTGGGCAGTCGTGTTGAGGGGGAGGGGGAGGCCTCGACTAGCGACAGTCCTCCAAGTTCTACCACTACGACTGTCTCGACAGCTGCAGCTCAGACTGTAGCTCCTGCTGCAGGTGCAGCAGCGGCTGCAGCTAGTGCCGCAGTGCCTTTATCCACATCAGCTGTTGCTGCCAAGGACAGGCCAAAACCCACACAGCAGCAGCCCACACTGACAACCTCTGTCCCTCCACCACCTGAGTATCAACTCCGCGTTCCTCGTGTCAACTGCCCAGAGAAAGTGGTAGGCCTACATTACAGTTCTTATTTATGAAGTTATGAAATTCCATTTTCACTTTAAGATTTATTTTAACTGATGTGTTTCTCAAAACAGATTATCTGCTTAGATCTTTCTGAAGAGATGTCTTTACCGAAGTTAGAGTCTTTTAATGGGTAAGGTACAGTGAAATTAATCATCATTTCTCACTACTCGTTTTTCATATTTCTCATCACTGCGTGATTTCACTGTCTTTCCATTTAGGTCTAAAACAAATGCTCTGAACATATCCCAGAAGATGATTGAGATGTTTGTCAGAACTAAACACAAGATTGACAAACGCCATGAGTTTGCCCTTGTTGTAGTGAATGATGACGCACTATGGGTGAGCCTAGCAGCATTTTAATCTCCTTCTAAATGATGCCTTCTGTTCCAACCTGTTTTATTTAATTCAACATGTCTTCTATTTTGTTAGAATATTGCTGTGCATCTCCTTATGTTTACAATTATGTGTCTCAGCTGTCAGGCTTCACATCTGATCCCAGGGAGCTGTGCAGCTGTTTGTACGATCTGGAGACCAATGTGTGCGAGTCCTTCAGTATCCTTTCATTCTAAACAAATTCCTAAACAATCACCATAAATTTCATTGAATGTGACAACACATTAGATGGTGAATAAAAACAGTTTGTGATATTTGCACCTTAACTGTCTTCTGAAGACCTGGAAGATCTTCTTAATGTAATGTAAGTACAACACAGTCTCACTATAAGCCTTTGTTGGTAAAACACATGGAAAGCTTCTTGAGGTGTTTCATCTATTTTTCTCTCGTCGCTACAGCCGCCAGAAGATCGAGCTACCGTTAATGGACAATGTTCAGACCGTCCCACCTCCATATGTGGTGCGGACTGTGCTCATCTACAGTCGCCATACAGGACAGCTACAGTTCAACCCTTCTGAAGCTGTTAGTGTAAGTACAACGGTGTTGAGATATACCCTGTACTTCACACATAGCATTAGTCTTTTATACAGCTAATTTTAGTGTGTATTTGACTTTCTTTGTGCTTTGAGTAGCTCATTACCTGTACGTTAAACTGAAAGTCTCACTTGTCCTTGTGTCCTGCTGCAGAAAATGCTGCAGTCTCCATACTTCTTCTTTGATGTGGTCTACCTACACAACGGAACAGAGGAGCAGGGAGATGAGACGAGCTGGAGAGTGAGTGGATAAGCTAATATTGTTTTCATAGGTCAGAATATATGCCGTAGCTTGGCTTAGTTAGCTTGGTGTGGTGTTTCATTACTGTAGCAGACCAACTTTAGCAGCACATCTGGAGAGCTTGAACAGTGTGAAGGATTAATGTAGAAATCAACTTAAACACTTTTGGCATGTTTTTTGTTTTCAGGAGAACTATACGTCTTTCTGCAACCTGGACTCAAAGGGCATGTGCTATCGCTTCGAGGTTTCCCTGAGTGGACCTGCCATTGAGCTCCACAACTGCATGGCCAAACTTCTGGCTCACCCTTTACAGAGACCTTTCCAGAGTCATGCTTCTTACAGCTTACTGGAAGAGGAAGACCCCCAGGACATTGAGGCAACAGTCTAAAAATTGACTCACTCATAAGTCCCTGCTTCTCAGTGAAATCCATACATTGAAGTGTATTAGAAAGTGGGATGGGGTTCATTTCTGTTTCCTGTTGTAGAGCAATAGTTCTTTAGAACTTTAGAACTAAAACCAGACGCACAGTAGTTCTAAAGAGGGTTTTAGCAAGTTACCTTATCTCGATCAATCTGGGTTTGGGTTAATATTAAACTTCCTTTTCTTTTTCTATCAAATTTAATTTGGGTCACAGTTTTTTCAGGGTTGACCTTTTGGGACTTTGAAGTACTGAACTGTAACCTGACTCACTGTATCACTGACATTACAACTTCTATTGCCTTTTTGTTCAGTTGGTAATTTCCACCTTTGTTGTCTGTTTTGATGTATTTTTTTATAAGGCATTTTTAATTATTTGCTTATTTGCCTGTCTTGTATTATACCACGACAATGAAAGGATGTACAGTAATGAGATATAGCCTCATGCTCTTTTCTTGGTGTGACTGTGAAAGAGGCTTCTCATACTGCTTGCTTAGCTGCACTTGAAACACACTGGACCCAAAGCAAAAACAGGTCGGACAGTCGGATTTGTTTTTGTTTTATAACATTCATCCTCATCCTCACCAAAATTCACAAGTAGTTCAGACCTGTTTAGGAGTATGTAAGAAAAGCTAAATAAATATTCTGTTCATCATATAATCGTCATCATTGCTGCCAATTGCTTTTAGGTGTTTTAGATGTTTTAGTATTTTTATTGGCTTATTCCGTCAAAGCAGCCTTTACATTTCTGTACTGAAAGTACAGTAGGAAATTCCTCACACTCCTGTTGCTGCCACAGGCTTTTATTTATTTCCTCCATCCAGGATCATCTTCTATTAACACCTGACAGCATCACATCACCTACTGTAGACTGGTTGATTCTATACTTTAACATCTCAATAATTATTGTCTAATATCTCAGTATCTAAATAAGCCAAGCATATTATTTAGAGACTACTTTGCTTTAGATCAATAATTTCAGCATTTAATGTTGTAGAATCCGAACTATTGCCTCTTTACTTCTGTCACAGTACGGCACTGCCCTGATGATGAAACATTCTTTTGGCTCCTTTAATGTGACGTCTCGCTCTGTCAAGTTTGTTGTTTCAGTTTGTAAAATTTCTGACGACAGAAACTCGTGTTTCTTTTAAGGAGACCTTCCCACAGTGGAGCAGGCAGCTTTATACGATGTGTTTGGTTGCATAAATTAACTTTTTGGGTCTGTTTATGGGTGTTATTGTCATGTTCATATGTAGATCTATTCCGTTGTGCTTTCTACTTTTTTGTCAGGAGATGGCAGCAGATTCCCTCCTGAAGTAAAGCTAAACTGTATTACATTGTATTCTAAAGTGCCTATTTTGATCAAATTCCTTTGCTCTGATCTGTGTTACACAGTTTTTTCTCAACCGTTCTGCTCAAATCTTGCCTGTCATGAAAATTCTGAATTTGCAGGCCTCCATGAGAGCATGATAAAGGACTTATTGTCCATAACCTTATCTCTTATCCACTTATATCATGAATATTGCTTCAGCATTAGATATATGTTTTCCTGTCACCCTAAAGGTGGCTGTTCTTAAGAGGTGTTTTTATCTCGGTCTTCAACCTTTAGGTTTCCTGTTTTTTTTTCAGAAGTTAAGCCGACATCTGTCCCAACTCCTGATACGAGTTCTGTCAGTCTAATGTACCTTCATAAATTAGCTTTTTTTCCGGTGAGGACAAGTTTTCAGGGAGACAATGGGGAGCAGGAAAACCCTGGGCTTAGCGCACCTTTCCCCTTTCACACCCTTCCCCAGAAAAGCTGACTGTTCCACGCGTCATTGCTGCAGATAACACCACAGGGGGATCCAGTGTTATTCTCATCCCTGAAGAATGGCAGGTCCCTATTGTTTTCATTCTTCCACTCCTCCACTGCCATGACTCCTTTCCGTGCAGCAGGATATAGTTATTTTTTTTTCTTCTTTTGGTATTTTCAGCTTTTACTACTTACATGGTTAACATTGTTCATCCTCAAATCTTACTGAATCTATGTTGTATTATACTTCATATCGTGTGTCAATGTGTCACTCGTTGGTGATATTTCCTGGTTTTATTTACTGTGTATCACATTCATTGGCTGCGACACCACTACATTTCAGAAGTCAGTGCTGTACTTTTTAACTCCGCTACAAGTACACTACCTGTCAAAAATTTTGACTCATAGAAATTAACATGTTTTTGGAAGAAAGCAGGCTTTATAACATCCAATTGATCGGAAATACAATATAGACATTTTTATTATTGTAAATGACTATTCTAAGGGCAGCACGGTGGTGCAGTGGTTAGCACTGTCGCCTCACAGCAAGAAGGTCCTGGTTTTGATTCCCAGGGTTAGCTAGGGTCTTTCTGTGTGGAGTTTGCATGTTCTCATCGTGTTTGTGCGGGTTCTCTCTGGGCACTCCGGCTTCTTCCTACAGTCCAAAGACATGCAGTTAGGTTAACTGGGGACTCTAAATTGCCTGTAGGTGTGAGGGAGAGTGTGAATGGTTGTTTGTCTATATGTGGCCCTGCGATAGACTGGCGACCTGGACAGGTACACGGGGTATATGAAATAGGCGCCAGCACACCTGTGACTGCAGGGACTAAGCAGTTCAGAAAAGGGATGGATGGATGACTATTCTAGGACTATAATCAGCAAACATTAGTACTGTCCTAATGCAAGTTTATTAATTTAAAATGGGAGAATTGATCATTAGAAATTATTTTGCAATGATGGTAACGGAGCTAAATATATTATCTTTTTATGGAAAACACAGTGATTCCAAAGTATTGACGGGTGGTGTATCTGATAACGGACATTTGTTTTTCAGCCGAATTTTTCCCAGTCTGTTTATTTTGTGGCCAAGACCTAGTGACTCATCAGTGGCTTCCTGTTTATATTGATTTCTGTTATTTTACATGTAGAGCACAATGATATTGTTAATAATAATAATACCATAATGCCCATTGTAAGTATTTAATCCAGTCTAGTTATTTGACTTTCACTGTTCAGCATGTCCTGTAAAGTAAAGTAAAGGCTACAAACTGTATTTAATCTTCCTACTATAGCAAGATCTTCTTGTTCCAAACAGTGGGAACATCTGTGTTAATTTGGGCAGTGGTGCAGTTGGAGGCTGTAACTGTGAGAGAGCACAGTGAGGGAGGAGGGGGGGCTGGTTGAGGGCAGATCCAGGATGGCCTGGAAGTGTGCCGCCAGCAGCATTTATAAACATGGCCCTTTTACACACCTAAAGGTCATTGTTTATGTCTGTTCAGGAGAATTTTGCCTGTATGTTTCTGCATACTGACAAAGTGTCAGAGCTGTAGAAGACACAGAAGTAAACAGCTCACCTCAGGTTGTCCCATCTCTGCTTGGCAGTGTTCATCTTGAAGAATCAGCACCAGACACTGTGTGGATTTTTTGCAAGCAACTAATTTCTGTTTGGATCTTCCAAAAACCAGCTGCCACCATTTCACCTCCAACAGCCATGTACAGCTCCAGCTACTCCCAGGCCAAGTATGCCCGGGAGGCAAGAGAGCACCCACACAAGCCTAAAGGAAAGAGCTGTGGCTACTACATGAGGATAATCTTCTTCTTCTCATCTTTGATCCAGTCTCTGATCATCGTCAGCCTGGTGCTTTTCCTCATCTATGGACAGCCAGAGAAGACTGCAGTGGAGAAGAGGGTTGAGGTCAGTGATTTCCTCCTGCTCAAAAAGCCAGTAATAAAATATTTGCAAAGAACCTCAGTTTAGTTAGTTATTAAAGAACATCTTCATACATGCTTTAGAAAAAAGCTGATGATTATGAAATGATCATGCATAGCACCAATCATTACCAGTGTGTTTGTGAAACAACATTATGTTCAGTGCTGTACAAAACTTGGTGATGCACATTATGCTGAGTGAATTCATTGTTGTTGTGAAGGAACTGGAGCAGAGCTTCAATAGGGTGAGTGATATCAACGTCCAGCTGAGGAAGGATAAAAGCGACCTGGGGGCTCAGCTGAAAACACGCACAACTGAGAAAGCTAATCTGGAGAAACAGATGGAAAAGCTAAAGACTCAAGCCAACAGCACAGAACATGATCTGAAACAGAAAGTAGTAAGTGTATGATTGACATGGCAAAGATATCTTGTACAAAAGTGCACAGCAGGTTTTTGCTAAGAAAGGGCATTTATAAAGCTGTTAATATTTTTAATGCTTCTTATTTATTTAAAATGTATCTTTAAGGCAAGAACAAATCATGTGCAAATGACAGTATGATTACTTCCTCTGGAATTGTTGTAGTTTTCATGTTTAACAGCTTTAACTCACAAACTATTTATCATCCTGTATTTTATTTTATTTATTCTTTTACAGTTCAGCTGTGAGACAGCAATGAGGCTGAAACGGTGCCCCATTGTTCCAGTCCAGACCAATAATTGCGGTATGTACTTTATTTCCAGAATTTTGGGGAGACTTACCGCAGTCTCTACTTGTGAAAAATTACTCTTTCTATAGACTGCAATCTTGACATCTCTTATTGGTTTATATTCCTATTAATGTTATTTATTACCCTTTATTAATACCTTATTCATAATTATAACTGCAGACTTGCAGTGACAGACCCATGACTTCACTATCAGTGACTCACCAGCTGTGAGTCACCAGAGTGATCATAACCTGGGAAGCCAAAAGTTCTGTATATTAATGTCTAACAAATAACCAAGTTGCTTTACTAGTCTACATTAATCATGCCATTTGTTACAACTTGTGATCCTTTTGTAAGGTGTGACTTTGAAAGTGGTACTGGATTATTTATAAAGAGAGAAATTTTTGTTTTTCTATGTGCTTGTTTTTCTTAAAACTCCAGCTGAACTAAGGGCTTGTCAGAGCCTCAATGCTCAGCAGAAAGCTATGATAAGTCTGATTGAAGCAAACTTCACCCAGATGGTTCAGTTTCTGAGCCAAGAGAGAGACAACACCGTCAAAGACAGAGACACACATCACCAGGAAGCCATCGCCCTGCGCAGGGAGAACATCATGACAAAAGAGAAGCTGTCCAGCTACACCAGGTACAGTCGGTCTGTGTGATCTGTTAGTGCATCTTAAAATATTTTAATTACACACATTGTTTTTATTTGAATATTTTTTTCTGTTTATAACAGGAAATGCAAAGAAGATTTTGCACAATCTTTGGATGGAATCCAGACAGTGACCAGGGATTTCCTGAACCGGATCAACAACATGTTTCCTCACCAGCTAACCTTTCACCTCACCTGTGACAGGCAGCGAGAGCAAATGGATAAGATAAAAAACAGCTGCACCAACCTGTCCAGAGACGTGGAGAATAAGTTCCAGCTGTATTTAGACAACGTGGGAAACAAGGTGTGTGCATAAAGCATGTTTAGTGATTTTGTTTAATGTGCAATTTACTGATTTGATATAATTATTTCAAGTAACTTTCTGTCACTCACATCAGTACTGGAGTACTTGACAAGCGACTGAACTGTGAAATAATCCAGTTTGTCTTTAGAAAAGAACTAGAATACACTAGTATGTCTATGCAGTAGTGCATTCGAGTCAGGAGTTCCCAAACTTACTACTTCAGTTTTACACCTGTGACTGATGCATTAATATACAATATATGATGTATTTAGACTGATGTATTTATATATTGTATAAGCAGCATTTAATTGATGTAGATTGAACTATTTAAAGTACCTCATATACAATGCAATAGTTTAGCCCAGCACTTCACATTCTAGTGGTTTATGTCAAAAGATAAGTAATGGGATGATTACACAGGTTCAAGAGCAGAAAGAACTATTCTGGTGCACAAAGTTCTAGACATCTGAAATGTAACAATTCTGCATAAACACAACTTTCTTATAAAGGGATACAAACCAAAAGGCTGGAAACCACCTATGTCAGTTAAATCAATGTAGTGAAGTAAAAGTACAATATTTCCCCCTCAAATGTAGGGAAACTGAAATAATACCTCCAAAATGTACGTAAATACAGAATGTGATAACTTTCTCCCACTTTTTATGTACGTTTTTAGAGCTAATGCTGTTCTTCTAACCTACGCTTCTTGAAATTCCGATTAAAGCCAATAAAATGTTTTAGATAAAAAACTAAATGGGAAATCCTTTTTTCAAGAGAGGAAGTCTATCTGCTGCATCTTTCCTGATTAATCTGTCTAAGAAGACAGATGGTCTCTGAGGTAAAGCCTGTCCCTCTGCTGATAAAGCAGAACTGTGTAAAACAACAAATACACATCCTCAGCAAGTATGTTTTTACTCTTTAAAGCAATATTTCAGTTGGATACAAGACTCGAGGTCATAAATCATCAATTGTTTTGCTGCTGGAATTGTAGGTTTGTCATTTAGGCACAGCTCCAACTACAACTTCCCCTAAAGACATTAAATTTCATTTTACTTTTGACAGATATGAGGTATTTTTTTGTGTCCTTTATTGTGTTTTGTTTATTTCTTACCACAACATCTCATAATATACATAGCCGAGATGGGGCTTTATACATATACAAAAAAATTGAGTAAAAAAAAAAAAAAACAGCGAGTCAACAAAATTTCAGTACAAAACAAACTAAACAATATATACATTTATAAAAACGGCAAACAGCATAAACAGTGAGACAATAAAATGAACATATAAGTCAATGACATTAACGACTTTAATTTTTCCCTATCTGGCTTCATTCCACTGATTCTGCTCCAGACATTAAACTTTCATGCCAGCGTGATGTTGAGAAAAACATAAACAAACATGAAACATTCAGATATAATACACACAGTAAAGAAAAACAACAGTACTTGTGACACATTCTTCATCCACATCCACATCCATCCCATCATTTCTGACCCTTTTTCCTGCAGTGTCTGGTTGTTGTAGTTGTTGTAGTTGTATATTTCACTTGTTTGTTTTTTTTTAAATGACTTCTTCTTACAGGTAGCAGAGATCCAATCTATTTCAAGTCATCTGGAGGTAGAAAACTCACACCTAACGTCAGACTGGCGGAAGTGTGAACGCAGTCTCAACGAAACAATCATTGAGACCACCAGGCAGCTACAGCTCAAGCAAAAAACTCACGATGACCAGGTAGGTAATAACTGTGTAGAGATGTTTGTCAGCATCCAGTGGATAGGAAGTGTTAAAATGAACAATACTGTTTTCCATTTAAAACAACACATGCCCGTTTTGTTTAGATGGAGAAATTACTTTCAGAGAAAACCCGGCTGAGAAAAGAGAAGGATCTGCAGGAAGAACTTTTGGCCCAGAAAGACAAAGAACTTCAGATCCTGCGAGGAACAGCCCCTGCTCAGTCCACTTTTAGGGTAAAACTAATACAAAACATACTATACTCTGTGCAGACATATGGGAAGGCATTAGGTAAAGGGAGTGCACACAAATGGCTTGGTACAGATTCTTATTTAAAGCTTAGTCTTCTTGTTTAACTCTCAATAATTTTCTGTCCTAAAAATACCATCTAGTTAAATGTCCATGTATTCGAATTTTTGAGTTGAGTTCCTTCCATCTCTGTAGTTAAAAAGTGCATTTATGAACGCCACCTCAGTGATAACATGATGCATGTAGTCAAGTACTACATGCAGGACATGCATGTTGACTCAGCAGAACAGATTATCTGAAGGCTTCAGCAACAGGAAGGATTAGCAGTCTAGATAACAAAGGAAAACCATTTTCTAAGGAGCCATGAGTTCACAAAACACCAAATTCCAAGCTTAGTAATGTACTGTGTATGTGTTCATGCATAGTCAGGGAAAGCTTGGTAACTGTGCGTTATGTTAAATAATACTGAAATCATCTTTTAATTTTTCAGTCTGGTTTCCAGTCTGGTTTCCAGTCTGGTTTCCCTAAAGTCGTCGGCCATCAGGGTGCTCCTCAACACATTGGACAAACTGGGATCAGCAAAACTCCAACGGTAATTCTTTCTACTAGAAGCCTGTAACATTTCTGAGACAGACGGTATCAGGTTTAGTGTTTTTGTATCCTGTAAAGAGGAAGAAATTATAAGGTCGTAAGCTTTACGAGCAAAAACTTAATCTTTTATTAGTTATTTTTGTCATCTTGCTAGCAGTTTGAGCTAAATGCTAACATGCAGTTGTTAGCAGATATGCTTGTTCTCTTTTATGATTTTGCATTATAAGTATACTAATAGTACAAAACAGCTCAACATGAAAAATCAGGAGATGACTCAAGTTATTACAGCCCTCTTGGAGAGAACATGAATGTGTGTACTAAATTCCAAGCTAGTCCCTCTAGATAGTTTATTTCAGTTTGGACCAAAGTGGTGGAGTCACCGACAAACCGACATTTTCATGGCAGTAGCTTAGCTAAAAATACCACGAAACAAAACTCCCACTCACTTCCTTAAATTTGTTATTGTTTTATATCTTCTTCCTCCAGACTGTACTCTCTGAATCCTCCTCCTCAAATTATAAACTATGTAAACTCAATTCATTTACGGACTTGCATCATTCCTGTCACAGATGCTGAATAACAATGGTTTTTGTTTTGTTTTCCAGGTGAGATGAAATGAACTGGCTGAATGATAACTTAAGGAACAAGTGATGCGCCACAGCCGTATTTTACTTTTTAAAATTTTCCAACAACATGTATATAGTCCTGACACAGAATATTTCACAAAATGACCTGTAAATACTCTGATTCTATGTTAACTACATATTTAGTTTAAATATTTAGTCTATTTAGTTTTATTTTGTGTCCATGCTTTGTTGAGCTCAACCTGGAACTGAAAATCAATGTGTGTCTGTTTGCGATTATTTTGATCTGAGAAGCCTGGGGGTCTTTACTCTATACTCAGGAAAATGTAAAAATATCCATGATGTGGTGTAAATATTTTCTCTTGTGTGTCACATACTTTTTATTACCATGGAATTAAAATGAAATGAACCCTTTGTCTTCAGTCTCAGTGACAGCTGCTCACTTGTCTGCTAGAAACAGAGTAACCCTAAAATAGCTGCATTCATGTTTTCTAGTGATTCATTCACACATATGAATTTCTGTCATAGTCCGGATGACAATACACACGTTAGTCATAAATACATCGTCTCACAGTCATCAACACTCCTAAACAATGCGCAGTATTTCAGAATGAAGGTATCAATTTGGCACTTGCTAGCCTGAAAGTGGTTGTTTCTATATAGGAAGGATTTATGGCTCATAAAAATAAAAAGTTAAAACTGTAAGCCTATTTATTACCACTTTATAGTGCATTTTACAAGTACAATAGCTATTATATGAACTGTTCTCAACCTTTACTACTTCCCTTTCCTTTCCTAAGTCTGAGCCACTACCATACTGTAGCTGCAGGTAGCTGGTGTTTCTTTGGAATTACAGTGTATTAATGTACTTATGTAAAACTGTAAATGTAATGTAAAAATAAAATAACCTCCTATTTTATAATTATGTTTTCTGTATTGAATGATATATATTTATCATTTTTATACAATTATTAATTATGACTATAACTTTATTTACTGTAAGTCTAAACATAAAAACCAAAGGTTTTTCTACATATTTGTCAGTAGTCAGGGTTGAAATATAAATATTCATATTTTAATGTGTCTTAGTGGATCATAGGAAATACATATTTTTACACATTTACAGTTTCTGTAAATGTATAACAGACCTTTTTATGAAAACCGCAGCAATTCACTGGCATAAGTGATTTTTCAGCTTTTCTTTACTCCTCCTGATCACAGTCCTGCTGAGCATACCTGAGCACTCCTGAGTTGGCACAAACAAATCAAACTCTTATTTAGGTAGAACAAGTAGTTAAAAACCTTTCCAAGTTGCGTAAGAAAACACATTAGTAGAAACCCCATCACCGTTGATGGATATGAGTGTTACTAGTGTGTGAGTCTGTCTCCAGTCCTCAGGAAATCCTTTGTTTAACATAAAGTGTTTTCGATCTCATGTATAGACGTGGACACACATGCACCCTGACTTTAAGTCATGCGGGTGGATGGGTGGAACTGGCTGCACTGGATCCGACTACGTCAACACCACATCTTGGGACAGCTGTTGAACAAAACTACAGGAAACAGACAGAAAGCGTAAAGTCCTGCTCATTTGTCAGCTTTTTAAACAATTTGTGACACACTTTGACAAAAGTTGAGTCAACTTCCAAAATAAGAGAATAATGGAATGAGCAATCAACAATAATTCCTCTGACTGAAATATCTGAACGGTTACAAACCATGCCAAGGCTTGTAGTGGAGTCCTACTTATTCCTCTCGCTTTTTCTCAAGCCACATGAGGTTGATGTTTGTGTTTTTGGGTGAAATAGTGTACAAGAGGAACTCATTATAACATGCATCTGAAAAAACATGCATGTAAACTGCAACTCGATTAGTTGGCAGAGACATACAACCATGAGCAAAACTAGCAAATGTAGCTTTGCTATTTGTGTTATGACAACTTTTAACATTTTGATAACTTCTTACTTCTCTTGTTGAAATAAAGAGGACCATTGAGCTACTGACTCTGCGAGGCTGCACTTACATTACTCACTGTTTTGAGCTGAATGTTGACATTTGTATGTAACTGCCTATAATTGTTAGTGCGTCACATCTTAGTGTGTTGTCATACTAACACTTGCTAATTATAACAGCGATAAAGAAAATGCAGCTGAAGCAGATGCGAATGTCAGTAATTTAGCATGTGTTTCGTTGTGAACCAAAGTTCTGTAACTAGACTAGACTAGACTAACTAGAGTTATTGCTAGAGACAGTTATTGATATATACTAAATTTCATTCATTCATTCATTCATTCATTCATTCATTCATTCATTCATTCATATACTAGCAAATATACAATAGAGGAAAATTTTAACCAAAGTCAATAGGACTTATAGGTTTAGAAGTTATAAATGTGACATGATCTGGCCAGTTGTTGATGAGATGCTTCAGTCTGGACCAAAATAGTGGACTGCTAAACAGTGCAACATTAAAAATAAATGTTTGTGATTGATTTAAATGGATTTCACAGACGCCGTAAACAATACAGGCGCTACTTCAAAGCTGAACCAGTGTCGAAAATTTACTGCCTCTAATTTGTATGGCAGCAAGTACCACTTTTAGCTTTAACTCCCCCCTGTTGTAATTAATCAGGGGGAACATGAAAGAGGACAAAAAGGGCTGACAGAGCAGTGTGGAAAGAAGGTCAGATAGCAGGGATGGAGCAAAGAGAGACAAAAAGGCAGGGAAACGGGCAGTTACGCTGGTATACAGCAGTGCAAATGTCGTCAGAGACTGAGAGACAAGAAACCAACTGGGGAAGAAGGGTGAGAAGTTCAACAAGGAAACATAAATATTTGATCAAGGCCAGATTGACAGGGGAACAAAGGGTACAGAGAACATCAACTCCAAAGCCTTTCCCAGAGAGCAGAGAGAGGACCTGGGTCACTGTGATTTTTCCTACATATGGTATGTCTATTACGTTATGCTTTGTGTGGGGAAATGGACAAAGACTAAATGAATAAATCACAACCTACAGTTACGTGCTACAGTGTATCAAGAAATGAGATAATAATATACTGTAAAGAAATGTAAAAACTGTATTACATAATTAATTTATTCCACATTTATTCATCAAGACATAATAATTATGTGTCACAGTATCAAATAGTAACATATCAAATATAATTTATTACATTCTCACTAGAACTATACAAGGAGGCATCACCACATGTCAAACGCACAGGGGGAACCTGATACCTGCTCCCAAAAAGTTTTTCCTCCCATATTCCCGCAGTAGTCCATGGCCTTGCAACTGCAACTGATTTATTTTAAAATGATCTTGGCTTAATAGCCAAGAGTACAATATTTACTTTTGGAAAATGTAAGACTTGCCGAACATTTGTTCCCCGTGAGGCCTCTGAGGCACCTGTTATCATCTTAAAACTACTTTAGTCCACAGAAAATGAAACGTTTGCTTCTAGGGAGCCGGATGATTCCAAGAACATTATTCTTTTCACTCTGGCAGCCTGGCACAATGGGCTGTGGAGGCTGTGCCCTTTTGTCCATTTTCTTTACTGACTCTCTGGGACCAAACGACAACACAGCTTTCCTCTCTTAGCAGGCTATTAACACGTGTTTAACGTTTTCTCACCTACTCGTCTCACTATTTTCCAATGCAGAAGTCTTTGAAGATGATATCCAGGATCTCCTCTGCTCCAACGCGTCCAGTGATCCGGCCAATGCTGGTGAGAGCCAACCGGACACCCTCAGCTGCAAGAGCAAGGTCAGTATCGCGGTACCTGTGGTACTGAGCCAGGGCCGCCATACATTGCTGCAAGTGGGCCCTGTGCCGGGCCTGGGTCAGGGTAGGGGCACCGGTAAGAGGATTGCCACACCTAGGGAGGAAGTCAGAGAACAAAATGAACCAGAGCAATAAAATACTCATTATCTAGGGCCATTATCTAATGTGAAACTTTCGAACACCTGTTAACATGAATCCTTCCTGGCATTTATTTTGTAATTGAATCATCCTGCAAAAGAAATCTTTCTGATATACACAAACATTTAAAAGATGTAGCCTAAGCTCTGGTGCAACAGAACATGATAATTATTGCAACTCACAGAGCCTTAACACTGCTGTGCAGCACTGTGAAGAAGTCCTGCAGTCCTTCATTGGTGTGACAGGAGATCAGACAGATGGGAGGTAGTCCAGAAACTCGTCTCAGCTCCTTGTCCAACGTCCGTCTCCCAGCTTCAGGCAGCAGGTCAGTCTTATTCAGCACCAACAGACACCTGTGTTCAGGATTTGCTACTATAAAAAGGATATTTTAGTGTGTATAAGTGATAATAACTTCACATATTTGAGATGTAGACCAATAAAAGTTTAACATGATGACTTGATTTTATTTGAAGTTTAGTTGGAAGTCTCACTGAAAGTCCAGTGGAAAAAAAAGATGAAGTACCATACCTGTCTCAGGCTGCTCCTGGGTAGGCAGAACACTCCTCAGGTGTTCCTGGAGGAAGGCTGCAGCTTCCTGTGCATCACAGGGCAGCTGAGCACAGTCCACAACCACCAGAGTTAGATCTGCCTGCTCCATCCTAGAGAGACAATAAAGTAGTCACCAATTTAAATTTTGACAACAGTTTTAATTTTTGAAGTGCACAGACTAGAATACTGAGAACACTGGAGGCACCTGCTGTCTGAGAGCATATAGCAAATATGCAATATACAGTAGTTAAATGGCAGTTTGCTTTATATTTATGGACAATGAACATGGTGTTAAAGATCCCATAAGGGTTTTCAATTGACTTGGGTGAATTTTCTACTTTGCAATTTCTTGAGGAAGTGTTGTGGGAAGGTGTTCCAAACATTGCTGCAGATCCAGATTATGCAACAGTGCAACAATCAGAACTGTTCCAATGTCTTGTTTTAAAAAAGTTCCACAAACCCTTTGAATAGGTTGTTAAATATTTATTTTAATACATTTACATAAATAGTACTGTATTTATTTCATATTCTGTGTGTATTCCTGCACCTCCGTCCCAATGTGGTAGCGGCAGCACCGGATGCTTGTACTTACCACATCCTTCCTGTAGTGACCCTGGTCGTGAGCCTCTGACCTGCTCCCTGATCTCAAGTTCCCTACTGAATGCAAACTATCCACCCTTCCTATAGAGCCACCGGGTCACCCACATAGGTTAAACAAACAGTAAATTAATATTTATTCTGTTATGATATGTTTTCCAACAGATTCTACTACAAATGTATGAGTCACCAGAGGTGTATAAAGTACACAATCTAAATTTAAGTAAAAAGCCTAAAAAACAAGTACCCTCTAATTTTTCTACTCGAGTAGAAGTACTAAAGTACATTATCTAAATTGTACTTAGTACAAAAGTGAAAGTACTGCACTAAGAACAGTGGATTATAAACAATGCAGAATATGATTATTTTTAAAATGTTTATGTAAAAGTCTGGTCCAGGTTAGTTTGACAAACTGTCAAAGATGAAAATGATGGTAAGAATATGAAGTTAAAGACTGTGGAACTAAAACAGCAGTCAGTAAAAAGGTGGGGCTGATTTTAACCACCTTATGTAGTGACAGGAGGTTAATCCACAAATGATAAATCAGCATTTTATTACTTTACAAAAAATAATTGTAAAGTATTATTTTCAATTTTTATAAAAACCTAAAATTGCAAAAAGTAACTAGTAAATAGTGCTGTTTAAATTAAAGTACAATATTTTCCCCTGATTTGTAGTGGAGAGAAGTAAACTCCAGTAAAGCACAAGTACCTCAAACTTGTACTTAAGTACAGTACTTGCACCTCTGTGAGTAGTACATACTTAAAATTAAATATAGCATACCTGACTGTATCATTTCACATTGAATGACTCCCACTACATCTCTCTGTTCTCTACCATCTATGAAATTCCATTTACAATTGTTTCCGTGTACTCACTCATATCAGCAATTGTTTTTATGTACTCATTTAACACCTCCTTGTTTTGTACAGATTCTACCTGCCAAGGACATAAGTAGTTTGGCAAACACTTGACATAGATGAATAAGGTCATACTGTTGCATATCCTGTATATGAATTTCTACTATAACACAACAGAAAAGCTACAAAGACATTAGATGGTGATTAGACTCATCCTTTTTCCTACTGCTCATTAACATCACTGATATGATCAAACATGTGCATGCACATGCATACATATAAAAATTGATTTAATAGCATGTGTCTATAAACCAGCATGCCCATTCTTCTGCGTGTTTGTTTGCGTATGATGAAGCAGTGATGACGAGAGCTACAATTATTTATATTCTTCCGACGTGTAAACAGTGGAAGCAGCTGTCACTGAATGGCCATACATGTATATTCTAGACATCATACATGAAGAACGTCTTAATGGTGAAACCTCTACAGTGAGGGAAGGTGGCTCCTGATTACGCAACCTCCTCAGACTGTTTGTTCCATGTATTTATAACTGTGGCTCGCAATAATATAAACTCAGCAGAGACGTTGCAAAAATATTGCACGTTGTACAGGGGAAAAATAATGAGTTATTTCTTCCTTCCTTTGTTTTCAAGAACATCTTCCATTTATTCTCCTGTGAAATGTATACAGTCACTGAAGCAGCAATGCAGTTTTCTACATGTTAAGCACT
>OMLM01012079.1:286807-300661 GCA_900302695.1 Helostoma temminkii
TATACTGTCATGAAGTAAAACACTCAAAATGCCAGCCTTTTTTTCTTAAAAGTGTTGGTCTGCTTCATATTAGGTTCTGTCCATTTAAAATTTTTTAAATGTACTTCCTCTCTCTACCTTTCTCGAGCTCTGCGGACCCCTTCTCTCTCCACCAGGTCAGGGCTGTCTCTGAGGCCGGCCGTGTCACTTAAGAGGACAGGGAAGCCCCCAATGTCCAGTGCTGTCTCCACTACGTCCCTGGTGGTCCCAGCAATGGGAGACACAATGGCAGCAGGTCTCTGGCCTGGTATAAAAAAAAAAGAAGGATAAGACTTGTGATATTCTGTGGTTTTCTTGTCAACAAATCTAATGGAAAGAAAAACAATGTCTCAAACCATCCCAGCCGCTCTGCGTTCTCAGTCCCAAAGTCCATTTGTTCCAACTAAAGACGTATTAAATTAAACAATGAGTTAAGAGCTCATATAGTTCCTTTTGTTTGCATTGTTGTTTTTGATATCACTGGATTACATAGTGCAACTGCACAATTTTATTTCATTTAAAATTACATAACAAATGCAGGTAGTGATGCAGAACATAAAGTTTTTTTTCATTTTTACATGTTTCATTTGTTTTAAGAACTTTGTAAAATCTGGTGTCAAGATCTCAAATTTATGTATTTTATACAAAAAGGGACAGTAAATGTTACCGTTTCTGTTGTAAACAATTTGGTTTTATTGGAAAACTATGAAATGACGACATTATTTGTAAATTAATTTAAATGCCTACATTTTACATACATTAATGGACATTTATGAGATAATATAATAACACAATATCAACTGCACTAAACCTACTGTCTAATTTAGAAGTCGATACCTACTAAAGGTAATTTTTTTTTACATTTATTTTATTCTTTATATTGGATTTTTGCAGGTTACCACCCTCTCACTGTATATTCCACGTGAGATAATGCTGCCAACTCAATCTTACTTGTCTGTGCTGTCTGGGTGTGAGCCAGGACCATATGGAAGACCAATCACATCAGGGAAGGATGATGGGAATTTGTCTGAAGCTTGAAAAATGAACCTATTATTCTTATAGGAAGCTGTGAAGTGTCCCTGCCAAGCCTCTAGTCTGAATAGTTTGTATGAAGGGATTTTTAATGATTTCAGGATACAACAAAGTAAACACACATAACCTTACACCATAAACAATAAGCTTTAATTAGGCTGATACTGAACAACACTAGGAAAAGCGATCACAAGTGATTGAGTATAGGATCTACAATATTATATGTGGGAAATACTGAGAACTTGCATCTGCAGACGGTGACACCAATGCAAAATTCAGAGAAATGACATCTGTATTCGGAAAAGTCAAAATGTGATTGACGTGACAAACTTGATAAGTCACTTTATACAATCACCACAATTACTTTCACACTGTCTTGCATAAAAGCCAAACTTCTGCTTGTTGCTAAATTTGTCTTTTCCACAGAATCCTGTCTGTCTCTCATTCTGTGGGTACGAGACACAGTATTTAGATTTTAGTGAATCATACACATTTCAAAACATTTTAAGAGGAAATGGTACTGCTCAAGTTGTGAAACATGTTGAAGTCAAACTTTAACTGACAGCAACATAATGTAAGGTCTGTGTTTAGAAGTTAGTAAGTACATTTTTATTTTTATTTCAATTTGTGTGTGTGTTGGCTTTGTTGATTATCTTACAGAGTGTGTTAAGGAGGCTACTTTTCCCTGCATTAGTGGCTCCAGCAATCACCACTTGGACACCGCTGCGAAGTCGCTCGCCCCTCCTCTCATCCTTTAGGTGCCGCTCCATCTCTGCTTGCAAATCACGCACCGATCTGTCCACTGTGGGGAGTGAGGTGAGACAGAGATAAATCAGACTACAGAACAGTCCATGACGAAAGTTTCGTGGTCAACTTTTTTTTGAGGGAATTTTCGTTCTTTGAAGGAAAAAAGGCCTGTCCTCCTGTGTCTGACAGCTTTTGTGTGAATGAAAAATGTCATGGATATGCCTCTTTTCTCATCACTATAGCATAAAAATTACAACACAATACTTGATACTTATTTGTTAAAAAACTCTATCAAGCACATTCAATACATTAAATGCAGAATTACTTGAGCTAACAACTTGTATAAAAACATTTAGCTGTATGTCTGAACGCCATTCCACCAGGTTTTCTATTTTTTATAACATTCTGTGCCACTAAAACATATAATAGTTCCCAGGCTTTATTATGAAACCTCACAACACCTGAAGCTTTCTGAGAAGCTCTGCCTGTGCCAGACAGCAGGCGACAGACTCAAGGGGAAATCCCTTACACACACACACGTGCAAACTTGCACAGTCAACCTCACGTACTCTGTGAGCACGAGGAAACTGCACACACAGAAAACAGTTAGTGTTGCTGACAGCAGCAGCGTGAGTGACATTGCCTTTGAAGACAAGATGAATGCCTCTACTTTCTCCCTGGCCTCCTCTCCACATTTCCTAAAGGAAATTGCCTTTGAGAAGTTTGATGTATGTTGCTTCTCTCCACAAATTAACACGATTATACTAACACGCCAGTTAAAGATCTGAACAGGAAAGCCAAAAAAAAAAAAAAGAAACCAGTTGGACTCGTATCTCTTTAGACAGAAACCCTCAGATCTATCTGCATCTCACTCTAAAGACCCATGAATGATTGTCTTGTGATCATTCTTCACCACAAGGACAAATTGCCACATACCTTGGTTTAAGACCCCATCCTCAATGAGCTCATCCTCACTGAAGTCAATGAAGGCCTCAACATGAGCCAGACACTGTGACATGCAAAATGAAAAAGAGAGGAGAAGACACTAACATTAGTGCGCAGGCCACTCAGTTAACGAAAGGGAACCAATTCACAGTTTTCAGTAACATGTCCTATTTTCTCATGGCACATTCTGTAGGATGTTTCAATAAGCATATAGTTTTACTATGCAGCTAATTTACAGTTAATATACATAATTTTGTCCAACCAAAATTTTCAGTTTGCAATGATATTAACTGAGAGAAAAGCTTATATTTGAGGAAGCAAATATTTGCTATTTATTCCTGAAAAATTTAATGTAAAGGATTGCTTAATTATTAATGGTATTTAATTTGAGCATTATTTAGTTAAGTACTATTTTGATTGATTTTGACCATAGGTCCACTCTGTTTCACAAGTTGTTGTACTTCACTTTTAGTAACATTCACAAATGTATACATTGATACAGTACACACAGTTTAGTTTAGCTTTATTTGAATCGAAAACATGTAAAGGAAAAAAGATAAGTATTTTGATTGACACTATGGAACATAAACACAATAGTAGTATAGCTGCACAAAAACAGGAAGCATCAGATTCTCATACTTCACAAAAGTGGGAAGCCAACAGTTTAAAAAAATGTCATTGTTTTGGTGTTAAATAAAGGTTTGACCCCTAGACTCCACATATGGTATAGTTCTGATCGGCTGTATTCCCAGGAATCTAAATACAAAAAAGGTCACGTCTGAATTGCTTGTGGGAACTGTCTTAAAGCTGCTGACAATCAACTTAACCAGCTTCTCGAGGGAGGATACCTGGATCGGTTGGTCAGTTCTGGTGCCAAAGTGTGCAACTCCACTGGTGTATACTCTCCAAAACATTTTTGGCTGGCATCCACAGAGGCGAAGTGATCAGATGCAGTCAATATGCTCATGCTCTGAGGTGTCTCAACAAAATGTCAAAGAAACATCAGCCTCTGTCTGGAGTAGTTTAAATGTTAGCACATCAGAGGAATAAGCATATTAAAGCTTGTGTGGAAGCAAAGTTAATGTGTGTAACGTAAGCAGCTGCAAAACCCCTAATGTGAATTTTACAGTTGCACTAATTCCTCTTGTTTTATCTTGAAGTCAGGAATGACATAATATCCTATTAAATACTGTTTAAATAAGAAGAACAATACTGCTGCACAAAATGTATCAGTGTGTTGGCAGATATATGGCAGCTCTGCTCTAATCCATCTTTAATTCATCCAAAACAATGAAAAGCCAGATGCTCAAGGATTCTTTGACCCCGTTAGTAGCGTCTTTCCTCAGGAAAGTCCAAATTAACAGCTCGAACAAGTTTTTTGCAGCTGTGACTCTGATGCTCTGATGAAGACAGGAAAGATTACCCAAAGCACTTGTTTGTTGTCAGAACACTTTTCTAAAGAGTCAAGAATGTTTGTCACATTGTTCGTTATCTACTAGCTGTGGTAGAAGCAGTAGTACCAATACAATGTCATATAAAAGGTAAAATGGTCTGCATTTGTATAGAACTTCACTACGTTATTGATGCTTAAAGACTTTAAAATGTTGCTTTTCATGCACCAATTCTCTCCCACACATTGACACAGATGAAGGCAGAGCTACCATGCAAAGTGCACCTGGGCGTTCAGCGTCTTAATAAAGGACAGTTCGACATGGATCGTGGTTGACTGTTCTACCTCTTGAAATCACAGCTACCACAAATGTATAAAAAACAAACAAGTAACGAGTGATACAAAAATATTTTCAGTATGTTCCAGAATGGTTTTCTCTACTAAAGTGATATTCCACAAACTTTATTCATGTTTCCCTACTTTGTCCTGGCCTGATTACATTTTTTCCAATTTTCTACTAGTGTGTACAACAATGATTGTATTTTGGCTCTACTGCACATCTACAGCAACATGAAAACAGGAAGCCTCAGATCCCCATTAGTTAATCCGTCAACGATTCAGTGCAAAAACATCTGTAGAGATATAGCAGAAAAAACAAAGAAAGCATTGTGTGGATGTGAAAGACTGAGGCCTGACCTACAGCACAGTAGAGACAGGTTCTTTCCACAACACTGTGTACGGAGAAATGTCAGACATGAACACGGATAAAGTCTCTCCAGGGAGAGCTCCAGGATTTGGCTTGTTTCTGCTGTCAAGCTAATGTGGAAATGGGCAGAACATTGTTTTTCAATATGAATTTCCAAAAGCCCCCTGATGATCTGTTACTTCATATACAAGTCTGACTTTGTTTGACCACACGATTGATGCAATATGTCAATCAAAATACGCTGAAGACCAGAAAAAAACAAGTGTGATTCCATATTAAAATGAAAAAGCAAACTGAGATATATAATCTTCCAAAATCTGACTGATCAATGTCTAGAAGAGGGCAGATATACACTCAGGTTTCAGCAGTACAGATTAATTAAATCATGTGTAGTCCTGAGGAAAAAATAGATCAAAAATCAATAATATACTGTATATATCTATTTTATGTGTGACGTAGGAGCTGTAATGTTTTCTAATCAAAGGCCAAGACAAATCCAGTGGATGGAAAGTGCTATCAACACGCACACATGCATGTAAACACAGACACAAACAAATATACACGCACACTGAGCTCCAAATCTGGTGTAAACATTTGCCTATTGTGGAAGAAAACTTCTGTCTGCGGACTCTGTGCTACTGGGAATCCTACCCGTTTCAGTTTGTGGCTCCAGTCCTGATAAAGGCGTCCCAGGTCTCCTGACATCTGCCTGAGAGCCTGTCTCCGCTGAGCCTCTGTCTCTGCATGGATCAGATCTCCAAGTCCTTCCACCTTAGCAAGGGATTATAATGGTTACATCCTTTCAACAAAAGTACTCAACATACATTTTACACTATAATACAAGAATGAAAAATTTATTGCAAGAAAAAGACAAGTGATTATAGCAGGGTCCTTAATCCTGGTCCTTAATCAGCACTGCCCTGCTTGTTTTCCAACTTGCTGTTTTTACAGCTTCTGATTGGCTGAACATACCTGAACCATGTCTTCAGCTGAGGTCTTGGCAGAAATAGTTGGAAAACAAACAGGACAGACGCTCTCAAGCACCAGGGTTGGCTACTCCTGCTATAATCATTTGTCTATTTTTCTGGCTAACTGTATGACTGAAACATTTCCCCATTCATATGTATGATGTCTTAGCATTAGAACTGGCTACATCTATGTTCTATTTTGCTTGAGGAACATTTTTACTCCTTTCATTACCTACTTGATAAAAACATAATGTTGACACTTTATGGTAAGGGTCCATGAATTCATGCAACGCTAATGCATTAATCCTACACATAATTCATACAAATAATCTTGACTTCTGAGTTATTAATCCCAATGATGCCTTCTTTACAGTCACAGTCACACTGATGTAATGCAATAAATGATAAACAGAATTTTATCTTTACAATAAGTTGTTGGTCGATACAATCAATAGTCCAGCCCCCAGCCCATGACACAATCTGTTCTTAGTTCTAGTCCAGCATAATGTTGGTGCCAGTTTGAAACCAGTTCCCGGACTGGGAGCCAGTTCTTTGGCTGTAGAAAAGCAGAAAAACTGGCACAAAATGTAACACTTGCGCCAAACTGGTTTGGTGGAAAAGGGGTAACAGTGGTTAGACAAGAGTTGTTATCATCATTAACTAAGCATTAATTTAACACTAGACTTCTTCATGTTCGTCGCCTTCCAATAAAATGGTGATGGTAATTCTTATTCTTTCACGCTTCCCTCACACATTTCTGTCACATATTTGTTTGTATTTCACTTAGTTATGTAAACTCCTGATAGTTCATGTAGTATTACATCCATTAATTCATGATAATTCATGCACGCTTACCATAAAGTGTCCCCAAACACATGGTACTGTACAATGCTAACATTTACTCTGACTCATAATACTATGTTATATGTAGCACAGAGAAAACCCACTGCCATCTCTTTTCAATGATTAGATCTACAGGTTGGCTGTTTTTTGAAGAATACATACCTGTAACTGCATTCATGTGCTCGACAAACAAAAGAAAATGGCATAATATGCACTTTTCATGAAAAAGTATGTATTTTTCATTAAATGATCTTCATATACATCTGCACAGATCTGTTTCAGTGTTTTCTTGCATGTTTATCTTGACTTAATTCCATTTGTTTGATTTATATAGCACCAAATCAGAACAGATCAGTCATCTCAGGGAACTTTACACCTTAAAGAATTATGTCAGGGGAAAAAATGCAACTATGTAGAAAACCCAACACATCCTGCTTGAGGAAGCACTGTGCATCAGCATAGAGGAAAAAAACCTTAACTGAACCCTATGCGAAGCCTATCAAATCACAAAAGATCCCAGGCAAAGCCATTCAGCACAATTGTCTTACGATAGTGGGATGAGCTTCCCAAGTCTGCACATTCAGTCACCTTACTCTCATATATATATATATATATGTATATATATATATATATATCTCCTTTGCACTAAGTCACTTTGTGTGAACCTGAAACTTTCCTCTTATAGCACTTAACTATTAATGTTTGTTTGCTTTCAGACTTATTGGCTTGTTTTTATTCCTCACATGTCACAGGTCACTTTGGATAAGGGCGCCTGCCATATGACTAAATGTAAATGTCAGAAACCTCTAACAGAACCAGGCTCATGGTGGGTGGCCATTTGGGTGAGTGAAATGCGGAGAGAGAAAAGACAACAAGTAACTAACAAAGCTGCTACCTCTGTTAAACCCAGTTTCCCTGCTTGAAAGGCCCTCCGCGTGAACTCTCCTGCTTCGGCTGGCCTCATGCCAGGCATGCTTCCTGAGAAACACACACATACATATACAACATACAAACATGAAAAAATGTATGAGGCACAAGGAGGGCATGTATTACGCATACAAAATTGTTTGCACACATGCTAACGGATCAAACTCGGAGTCAATGTGTCACTCAGAGTTTACTTGGAATGAAAATAAGAATAATTAAAGTTCAATTAATGTGCCAGTTAAAGAGATCATGTTTTTTTCTTCAAATTGCATCAAGAGAAGACAATAATGAGCATGTAACCTATTGGCAAAAAGAAGGTCATGATCTGTTCAAATATTGTATGTGGCCTACGTATTATATTTTATATTCTACTGGCTGGTCACCATCTCACCAACACTGATTATTGTATGGTTTAAAATGAAACTGGTCAAAAATATACAACAAAAAATTATTTCTTATTAGTGAGAAGCTCACGGATTAGAAGCTTTCATTACTGTTTCTGATTTAAACAATACTGCCCTCTAGACAGCCAATGGGAGAAGTGCGGGAGATATATTACTTATTAGTCACAGATGGACTGCCATGCTTGTCAAGGCACATTTTATAAGTATCTTAGACACAGGAATGCATCTGTCACTTTTCTCTTTTAAGTCGCAGTGATAGACAGTCACATGACTGGAACTAATAATGCATTTAAAGTGTATATGCAATCATAAAGCCTGAAGAGACAAATCACTTGACACAGTATATATGTGTTTTACAATGCATTATATTAATTACATCATTAATTACATCACTTCTGACACCTACACTGGTGCTGGAAAATTTGTGAAATTTTTATAAATGTGTCTATATCTTAACAAATATGACATAAATGTTATCAGATTTTCATACAAGGAAACCTAAACAGATGACACAAATAGCATACAAACAAATTCTCCTTTATTTATTGTGGAAATTTATCCCAACTTAAATATTAGTGTAGCAAAATCAAAATCATGTAAATTATAAGAATCATTTGAAGTGGGCATAAAAGTCAAGAGTTTTAATCATAAAGTCAGTGTCTTCTCTATCAAAGTCAGATCTTGACAACAAAATCATAGTTTCCTTCTCTAGAGTGGTCAACCAACAAAGATCTCATCAAGAACAAGGTGTGTAATCATCCAAAATGTCACAAGGAAACACTGGGTATCATCTAGGGAACTAAAGGCCCTTCCTGCAGTGGCTTCTAAATGCATAACTCCACCAGTGATTTACTGGTATTTATCCATGAAATGAAGTTCGACATCATGTGAGTAAAGCAGCAAGAGAACAAGCCTAAACACACACAAGTTCTTCTACCACAGAATGATTAAAGCGATTAAAATGGAATGTTTTAGAAGTCAGAATACTGATCTTAATCCTACAGAAATGCTTTAGAAAGACCTTAAGTAGGCAGTTTATACAAGTAAGTCAACCTACATCCCTGAGTTGAAGATGTTCTCTAAGGAGGAATGGACTAAAACCTGATATGTGGGTCAAATAAACAGTTATCAGAAACATTTAGTTGAAGTTATTGCTCAAAAATGCTTTCACACCAGTTAATAAACAGAATAAAACTGTTTTGCCACATACAAATATTTAAGCGTGGATGATTTTCCACATTTTTGTCTGTTGCATTGTGTTGTGTTCAGTTTTACAACACACAGTATTCCTGCAAAAATGGAGAATATTCTAAAGGTTTCACAAACTTTCAAGCACCTGTTTAAGTTACCTAGAGTCTGTAAGACAGCAGTGATGACAGCAGGACCACCATGGATGTGGAACTCCACACTGTCCTCTCCTGTGAAACTGTGAGGAGCTGATGACAGAAACACAACAGTTTGAATATTATTTAGATATTTAAACATGTATGAGAAGCAAGTGTTAGATATGCTTCCACATAGTCACAAAACTCAAGACTGTGATGAATAAAAACACAAAGCTCTAGCTTGTAGGAATTAAAAAAGTAATTAACATTTTGGACACTAGAGATTAGACTTACAACCCTGGAAAAGGTTGTTACACAGGACTGTGCATACAATGGTTTGTGTTTTGCTCTTAATGTGCCATAACACTATGTTTGTGTAGTTTTTGCTTGTCTTCCATTTATAACCGATAAAGCATGCTTTAATTTAATATTAGCTTAGCATGCAAATGAACATGCATACACTAGAAACTTGCTTAAGATATGTAACATTTATGTTTCTCCTTAACATATCTGAAGCTGATGCTGCATTGTATTGTATTATAGTAATCTGTTGATAAACACTTGGACGTGAGCAGGGAATAAGTCAGTCACTACTCAAATCATTAAAATGTGAAGCACAACTACACAAATGAAATGTGTGTGTCAGTGGTCCATGGGCTCACACCTGGGAACCAGAGGACAAGTCCTCGGTCCAGCACTTCTTTGGACTGGGGGTCTGTGATGCTGCGCAGCAGGGCTGTGCGTGGAGGGGGCAGGCTGTGGGTGAGCCCGGCCATATATCTCAGTGCAGTGACTGAAGCTGGACCACTGACTCGTACCACAGCCACCGCACACCTGCCATGACCTGACGACAATGCGAAGATGGTTTCAGCATCAACAAGTCCACCTCTGACTCCATCATTTGAGCACAGGTGTCTGACAAGAGCGGTTCCTCTGCTGGGGATAAGAAAAAAAGACACGTTTTAATCTTTGATTATATCACAAATTTAAAGTCTAAAATATTGTCTGTTATATTTGTCTATGTACAAAAAAAAAACAACGTATATTTGTATTAGGAAAACAGGGAATAGATTTAATTATTAAGTGTGAACCAGGACCAAAACAACTAATGACTAAGCCCTTTGCTTATATGAAAATTTTAAATTAATGGCCTATCCTACATCAAATCAAATTTATTTATATAGTACTTTAAAAAACAACATCCTGTTGACCAAAGTATTTTACATAAAACAGAATAAATGAGAAATATAAATAAAATAAAATGAGGAGATTAACAAAAATTAAAGCACAATAGATATCAAACCAGGATTAAGACAGCAAGTTCTTAATTAGTGGCCAGAAAACAAAAACTGAAGGTGAAATTCAGCTACAAACCTTGTTTTGAATTTCTGGACAGCACCTCTCAAAATCCCACGACAGACAGATGTTAGCATAATTAATATTTCATTTAGCTGATTACCTTTTCTAGTGTGGTTGGTGTTAGAGACTAACACTCAAAAAAATGCTCTGTCCTTGACAAAGTAATTATATTTATATGGTACCCATGTACGCTAACGATGACACAACATGTGTACGTAGGATTATGTGGTATTCCGGATTCAATCATCCTATGTTTATTCTCAGTTAAATCTTAATTTTTAAACTCTTAGTGCTCCTTCCCTCCTATACCTTTTACATTTACCTCATAAATGTGTTGCTTCCGCTGCCTTGTGTGATTGGCTACTTTATCAACAACAGCGGCAGCCATTAGTTCATAACCTGTCAGTCTAAATTAAGACCCGCCTACTGTGTGCCGATAAATTTGGTCCGTGTGGGAATCGTTTCCCTTCAACAAACGTTCCTAGCCGCTGACGCTTATATTCGTCGACTGACAGGAAATTAATCAACAACTATTATCAATATAATAGATTATCTTTTGTTGTAGTTGTAGTCATTTTTTAGGTAAATGTACAGATAAAAATGTACTAAATATTGCCGCGTTCCGGCGCTTTGCTATATTTTATATCATAACAAACTGGTGTCATTGGATTCTTGTTCTGTTTGCATATATATTGTGATTTGATTGCCTCTGATCAAGTTCTTGGCTGATACACAGGAATTTTTTTAAAATAATAATAGCCATGTTTTTGCACCAATTAAAGGTGTTCATTTTAAGAAAGGGGTCTTAATTGGGGATTTGGTAAATGAAATTAATTGTCTGTATACATCAGAGGTGTTTCTTAAAGCATATATTATACAGTTTCCTCTGGAATGAATACAATTGTGCTCAAATGCAAATACAGAAACCTATTTAGATTTTCAGAAGAATATAATTTACTACTTTTTGACTGAAACACGCCAACAGGAGGTTGCATTTATCCTTAATTAATTAATGAAGTACTTGGGATCATGGAGGAAGCTAACAGGATGTTGTAGCTCAATTCTGATGTGGCCCCCTCCCCCATTTTCAAGGAAGATCTACAACTTCTGTATAATAAACTTGTCGTGAAAATGTAAGGTCGGACCTGAAGAGGAATATGGGGTCCTATTTATGGCTGTTGGACACCAGTCAGAGGGCAATGAGACCCAGCTTAAGTGTGTTGATTTTTAACTGTGGGCGTTTCCAATTTTAGAGCCTATAAGTGACAACAGATAGACAGAAAATGTGATATATTGATGTGGATACTAAAACTATAGACAGAGTTATCTGTATATTTGACAAAAATATTGGTGGTGTGTTCTGCAGTCCCCTATGGGAGGCATGGCTGCACATGTATACTGTACATTCAACATATACAGAACATAAACAGACTACATGTGTCCTGCTGTGTGTGTGCTCCACTGCAGCT
Source organism: Helostoma temminkii (assembly GCA_900302695.1). Classification (NCBI taxonomy): domain Eukaryota; kingdom Metazoa; phylum Chordata; class Actinopteri; order Anabantiformes; family Helostomatidae; genus Helostoma; species Helostoma temminkii. Next base: position 298,941 of record OMLM01012079.1, read on the forward strand.
TCTTGCAGCTGTCAGCCCGAGAGGGTGGTGAGTAAGCAGAAATTCTGCTCGCAGACGAGGTGCTTCTGAGATCTGAACCATATGATGGGGGAGGGCTGACTGCCCGCATCCCTGTGTGGTTGCACAGTGAAACACAAAATCCAAAGCTGGTTAAAGAAAAAAGACTGTGTATTTGCAGGAGACAGGACATGGTCTGAGGCCAGGAAGCAATATTTAACCTGGGATTTTAATAATTTATAGTCTGCTTTGCGTGCACATAGCCTGCCACCTGCCACCTCACAGCTGCTGAGCACCATTAATATACAAACATCTTTGTCTCTTCTCAACATACTGTTGAGACTGTTAATGGGTATATGGTGAAACATGTTTAAATCGTTATGTCCAATCTCCTTATAAATAAATACTGCAAACAGTCTAACTGTTCCTCAAGTGGCAGTAAAATGCACACTGTAATAACAGAAACATATGCTGTGTTTTATCAGTAGAGGACGATGATGATGAGTTTGCACCATCAGTGTTTGTTCTGAAGGTTTGTTGTCACAGGGTGGAGACATACTTTGCCCAAGTTTCGTTTAACTATTTCAAACAATAATAAAACAACTGTGAGCAAACATGACATAACATATAAATATAACACAATGCATGTTTAAAAACAGGACCTCGAAATGTAGTGATGTGGATGGAATGACAGTAGATCAACAGGTGTATGTGTCATAAAAATTCATATTACCTGCTGCACACACAGTCCAGTGTACTGAGAAGAGGCATTACTTGTCCCTAGACCTGAGTGTCACTAAAAATTTAATCTATGAAGATATTTTTGCCACAATAAATAAATCATAGACTATTTAATCATCAAGGACAGGGTATAGTACAGTCACACTCAGAGCTGGACTGCAGAAACCTGCCAGGGGTGTATAAAGTACACAAACTCGGTACTGAAGTAGAAGGACTAAAGTATATGATCTAAAATGTACTTAAATTACAAAAGTACTCCACTAATAAAAAAAACCCTTTTAACAATGTAGAATTTGATGCTTTTAATAACATAAATGTAAAAATCTGGTCCAGATTTGTTTGACAAATTCTCAGCTGTAAAAATTGTGGCAGAAATGTTTTGTTGCTGTGATGAAAAAACATCACTTAGCAAAAGTGGGGCAGATTTTAACCATATTATTGGGTGACAGAGGGGTTAGTCCATAAATTATACATCAGCACTTTATTAGTTTACAATAATTTTAATAGGAATCCTAAACAGCCAAAAGTAACTAGTAACTACAGATGTTAAAATAAATGTAAATTTGTTGTAGTAGTAACACAAAATGGAGTACTGTACAAAGTACTGTGCCTCAAAACTGTACTTAAGTAACTTAGTTACTTATCAGCCCTGAAACCATACACCTGCTGCTTTGTGTTGTGTCTTTTACAATAAATAAAGAGTTCCTGCAATGACATACGTTCATAAAAATATCTGAAAAACTCATGTGAGGAGTTTGTAGACATGTATTAGAGAGTTTTACAGAGGACTAGGCATGAGATGATAAACTATTTTATCTCTTTCTCCCCAGATGCCCCCAACCCCTCCAGCCACCCTCTCTTCCACGCCCTCTCTCTCTTTGTCCCTCCTCTAGTCGTTGGAGGAGCGCTCTCCATCTCGCCGCGCATCCTGCTCCAGAGTACCACCAGGATGAGCCGCCGCTGCACCGACACTGACAACCTTC
>OMLM01012080.1:5183-15514 GCA_900302695.1 Helostoma temminkii
ATTTGTCATTGCTAATGTGAATGCCCCAAGAACATGAAACGCAAAGAGATCAAAACACACAAACTACTGTAAAAAAGTACAAAATACACACAAATAAACACAGCGTGACACAAAAGGACCACAAAGAAACACGACATTATAATATGGACACACAAAGAAATGAACACACATGAAATGCGAAAAGAGACACAAAACAATCATAGTTACACAAAATGACAACAAACAGGTCAAATGGCTAGAAAGATAAAAAACTACATAGAGATGCAAAACAACTACAAAGAGACACAAACAACTACAACAAGGTGCAAAATAACTACAAAGAGATACAAAACAACTCAAAGTGATGCAGGATGACTGCATTAAAAGCCTAAACCAACAAAAAAGACACAACAGCATTGTTCCTGTAGTTATTTTGTTTCAAGTTTAGTGTCTTACTGTAATCCACCCGTGCAGCTCACCTCCTAGTCATTTCAGGTGTGCCTACTATATACTGTAAAGTTTCCAGAGCAATAGAAAATTTAACATTCTCTAAAAACGTAAGAAGATAAAAGTAACAATGACTTTCAAACCAGACACAGAGTAAGTCTTTCATGGTGAATTCAGACTCATCTGAGGGTACAGTAACTCTTACTGCACAGGACTCCCAGCATGCAATGGTCATTTAAAAATGGGTTACACTAAGGGGCTAGGAGAGAGAAAGTAACACACGAGGAGAATGATTGGGAAATTAACTCAGTGTCTGGGCCTGATTCATTTTACAGAAGCATGATAATGACACAAGTGTGGAAACAGAAAATAATAAGAAAAGAGAGGTGTGGTTGAAGGACTTCAAGAACTTTTTTAACTCCTGCTATCTGGACTTTGGTTTTGTAGTAATCACAAAAACCATTCTTTCTGTGAACTTTCTGTAAGAGCACCTTTAATAACTACTGAGGAGACCTGGCAATAGAGCTTTCATTCTGGTAGTAAACAGTGAGGGGTTATTGTAGTAGTTGTTGATACATCAGGTTCTCTGATACCAGTTGTAGTTCCAGATACTTGGCTAGAGTGTAGACCTGTAGTGTCATTTCCTTTACATTCCTCAGCAGTTCTTAATTCCAGAAGGAAATGGCATTTAGACAGCTATGCACAGGTATAGCTGCTTCCTGTTAAAATAGAGCCATTCTTAAAATAAGCTTTTAAAACAATCCTGTCAATAATGTTATAAGTTGCAGACTGATTTGACACATACAGTAGACACTTTCAGTGAGGAAGACTATTGGGATACGTTGGACATTTTAAAGCAAAATTGAAAGACAGGTAACTAAGCTCTTGCTGATATAAAAGTATACACATTTTCCAAAAACACCAAGTACCAAAAATTAATTCAACTAATCAGTTGTTCTGTAGAATGGGTAAAAACATGTACTGCTAAAAGTTACGTTGGTGACATGTTCTCTAGTCTAACCTGCCACCTATAAGCTTGTATAAAGTGGTATTGTTATGTTTTTGTGTATTTCATTTTATAAAACAAAATATATTGTGTGACAACAATATATTTTATAAAACAATACAAATAATTTAAAACAAATAACATCTTTTACATGTAGTCTTGGTGTGTCATTGATATATAAAATGTGTAAAAATAATTTGGCTGGCCACAATCACAACCATAATTCAAAGTCAGTACAACGGTTATCGTTTATGCTCCTTTTAGTTCGGGTGAAAGCTGAGCTTTTATTAGCATGCCACACTTTTCTTCACCTCTTACTTCCCCAGCGTCTGCCCTCAGACTGGATAATAAAATGTGACTTTTAGTAGCCAATCAAAAATGACAGCTAGTTACTGTGACATAATCCATTTAAGAAACATTACAGACCAGAAATCTGATGTGATCTCTCTCTCTCATTAAGCCTATTTGAACTAACAAATCACACTCCAAAGAAAAGGCCTGGAGGGAAACTAAAAGGTGGCAGAAGGGCGGGGCAAAAATTACATTGACTGGGAATAACATGCCAAAAGGTTTTCTGTCAGTTTAATAAGGTATATTGATCAGCAACCCAATGAAGAGACGGACTGAAAGGTTTTAACCTGACTCACCTCATTAAATTTGACTGAGAAGCTTTTGGCAACTAACAGTCATCTTTATAAATGCAAATCAGAGCCTTAAGGCAAAGACCACGGCAGCAAGTTGAACCTTTTTATTCAGTTATATAAATACAATCCAGCTGTATCTTTTGCTTTTGTGATTTGCTGGTGGACAAAGACCACAGGGCCTGGTGCCTCTAGCCCAGTCAACTGAAACACAGTTGTAAACATCTGGCAACAGACAGACAAAACTTTGTATGACATATGATTGTGTCAATTATTACACCCAATGGACTTGCATCATTAGCTTTCCCATGCAACTCTCCAGTATCTCCACATCAAAGAAATACCCAGCATCACCTGTATTTGCCATTACACAGTGAGTGAAAATTGGCTGAGTGCATGCTTTACCTTCCAGGAATGGCATTCTGACTATATTCATTTATTAGAATAATCTATGGTCAACTGTCTTTTTCCAGAAGTGTAATCATACTGTGCATGTTCTTCATTGTGACTCCATCACCTCTAAACACATTATGAAGTATTAATCCCTAAAATGATTTTTTTACAAAGCTTTTCAGGTGCCACCCTGATCATGTTTGTCCTTCAGCAATATTGACGCTCTTTGGCTTTTTAGACCGGACATCTGGATGTTATGCAAAATTCCAGAGCAGCCTCTGCTTACAGGTCGTCCAACAGCTGCTTTCCTGGCCCATTTGGCTATGTGCATGCTGTTAAAGCTGCTGCTGCTCTGGCCCCTTTACTCAGAGCCTTTGTTGTAATTGTGTGTACTGTGTCGAAAAACAGCTACACTGATGAAAAATGGTCAGTGAAAATTTGGATTTAATTTCAAATGTGACACATGTTTAGCCTTCATTAAGTAAAATAAAGCCATATTATTTATGTGAAAATGTGTCAACCTGCTAGTGACTTTGGGGCTGGCAGGTGCTCCAGGACTGTATTTTCAGCCTGTATGGATACCAGTCATGGTAAGAGCAGCATGCTGCACAATGCCAAGTGTTCCAACTAACAAAGCTCCATGCTGTCCTTCATCTTCATTCATATTGACTTTATTCTTAGACAGAGCTGTTAGGAATTTTTTTCCTGTGTTATTATTCAGTGATTGGTAGTCTGGGACAACAGCCTAAGGTGCTTCAGTCTATGAGGTCTTTATTAATAGGTATACCGCCCATTATTTATTGCCCCGCAAGAACTCTCTCTCACAATGACAATGAAAGTTTCATGTAGCTGTTCTGTCACATGAAATCCAAAACATTGTTACCAGTTTCTGCCTCTTTGTGTTTTTATAATCCACAGATTATGTGTGTCTTGTGCTGTTGGTAAAATATTGGTATTATCACATGTATCATAATCTGCTTTATCAGCTTAATGTAGCTTTCAACTAAAATGATCAATAATCAACCAACAGCTTCTTTTCTACTTCTCAGAATGGAAATTCTGAACACAAGACTTGCAAGTTGTTATGGTCAGCTTCAAGATGTTGTCACAAACAATATTTTATTTAGCAAATATTTTCCTACTACAGTCCTACAGTCCTCTGCTGCACTTATATTAAACACAAACAAGGGATTCCTTAAACTGGTACACATATTTATAGTTCTGACATGAGTGAGAAATGATTGCTAATGCAACATATGTCTAAATATCTTATCATTCACAGAATGAATTATGAGTACATTTGAAGCTAGACTACCATTCAAAAGCTTGGGTTAACTTAGAAATATTTTTTTAAGGAAAAACTGTCCAATAGTATAACAAATGTTAATAACAAACATCAAGCTATATCACATCTTTCTTTCCCTCAAGCTTATCCCGGGAGGGGGTCATCACAGCAGATTATGGTCCCCACATTTGCTTGGTACGGGTTTTTTGCTGGATGACCATCCTGATGCAAGCCTGGACAGAGGGCGCTGTCTGGGGATGCTTTGATAGAAAACCACTGCCTCCCTCATCAGTATACAGTTAGGTCCAACAGTATTTGGGCAGCGTAGGAGTTTTTATGATTTTGCCTTTATACAGCACTTGAAATGAAACAATCAAGATGGTAGACTTTCAGCTTTATTTTTATTTAAGTTTTACAAAAATATGGCATTTATATTTTAGCAATATGGTTTTATTTCAAATCCATTGTGGCGGTGTATAAAGGCAAAATATTAAAAACTTACTAAGGAAGTGTATATCACTTTTTTTGTTGTTGTTGTTTTAAATATTTGCCCTTCCTGACATAATCATCCTCAATTTTGCACCAGGCCTGGGACCAGCACTCAGATTACACAGGCTTGTGCAATGGCTGGGGTTTTGGACATTACGTTCAGAAGTGTTATGGTGATCAAAGAAGCAAATGAACTTTTAAGCCATTGAGCCTAATTGAGTAACTGTAGCAACCGTAGGTTCAAAATGGCCATGTAATGCAATGCAAATCATACAGCACCTAAAACATACATACCTTTATTCTTGCTAGGAGAAATAAGGGTTATTCCACGGGAGAAATTGTAGAAACTCAAGAGACTGAAGACCTCATACAATATTGTGTTCTGCTCCCTTCACAGAGCAGCACAAATGAGCGTCCTATGTCTTTCTGCTCTGTTTAGAGCTAGAGCGTGCTACTGAGCAAGAGCACAAATACACAACACAAGGGTCAGTGTCAGCAGTGAAAAGTCAACTCAGGTGTGCTAGCTTCCACTGTAGTCAGAGCTGCAGCAAAATTATGCCTCAGACTGGCCAAAAGAAATGAAAATGGTCAAAATAACACAGTGAAACTGCCCTGAAAATCCACAAGAATGTGATCATCTTGGCCTGCTTTCATGATGGTAAAGTGGGGGATATTATTGTGGTAAAAGGGATGGTAAAGAAGATAATGATGTCACACACTGTGGATGGCACTTGTTTGAAGCCACTTTCATTTTGCAACACCCCTGCAAGACTAATTGCTGCTAATAGTGAAGGAAGTGCACAAACTTGTTTCATGTAGGTTTTCATGGAAAACAATATATTTCTTGTGTATGTTTGTGTTCGATTCACTGTGCATATTGTCACTTAAACTTGTTTACTTGCATATATTTTTTGAAAGGCTATCTACCATGTTGTTCCAGATGTGGAGAGGATATTGCACATCAAGCATGGATTACACCTTTACATGGACAGTTCAAGGTGGCGGTTATACCCTTCCTGTATGTTGTCACCATATATTTTGCTAAGTTGGCTTCATATCAAGTTTCTACTGACTGTTGCTCTTTCTTGAGTTTCATTTGGTCCACACCGCTGATAAGGACTTCATTTGCTGCATCAGCAATACATGTGATTATTTTGGCTTGTTTTCTTGTCAACACTTGGCGATTTACAACTTTTCAGCCCCTCTGTCTGCCTAGAATATGGATTCTCTATACCCTTGTCACAAATCCATTTGCTGGAAGAGTGAGAGACACTGAAAAAAGCGACAGTCAGAGCAGGACCCTTAAAAGAGTGAAGCAGAAGCATAGATAGTACGTACTGAACACAAATCAAGGCTTGTCTTGTCAAAGCACTTTGTAGGCATCATAAAACTGCGTCTTTGGCCTGATATTCCTCTGAAGGACACACACTTGATTGTGGCTGAGTCCTTCGCACTACATAATTTACACACAAGCAGACTTAACAGTGCTTCTAATCTCGTCAGCATTTGAGTACAAGTTGAGAATTTAATTGGCTGTAGATAAAATATGCTGATACAGTGTGACAAACTGCAACATCATTTTTGCCACTGCAGAATGAGCAGGTATAAATGCTTAGCATCTTATACCATCAGCTTCCATGTCACTACACTACAGTCAGGCTTTGCCCAATGATACTTTCCCTCCCAGGGGAGTCTTCCTGCCCTGAGCTGTTTGTCACAAGAACTTACACACAGGGTCTCTGTCTGTCCTGGTTGCTGTCTGACAACTGTGTGTGTCTCTTTCACGGAGGTTCATTTCTGCCATTGTTAAAATATCTTTATAAGTGACATTCCTTCATATGCAGCTCACTATGCTTTAACTGCTACTTTGCATGGCAGAGAATACAGTATTGCATTGAATACTCATAATTAAACTAAAATACACTATTGGACAAAAGCATTCTGTGGGGATTTGTGCCCAGTCATTCTGTAGAGTATTTAGGAGGTCAGGCACTGGTGTTGGATGAGAGGACATGGCTCACAATTTCCATTCCAGTTCATCCCAAAGGTGCTTGGTGGGGTTGAGGTCAGGATTCTGTGTGGGCCAGTCAAGTTCTTCCCCACCAAACCATGGCTTTGTGCCCCAGTGCACAAAGCAAGGAATATAGTCACTCTGGGACAGAAAAAGATCTTCCTCAAACTGTTGCTGCAAAGTTGGAAGCAAAGCATTGTCCAAAATGTCTCGGTGTGTGGAAACATTAAGATTGTCCTTTACTGAAGATAAGCAGTCTAGTCCAAACCCTGAAAAACAGCCTGATCCCATTATCCCTCCAGGTGTGGCTAAATACTTGTCTACATAGCGATTACTAAACAATTCATATACAATATGGCTGTATGCGTTATGCAGGACCTACACTAACTTACTTCAATGTTGCCAGTTTTGATGGCCTTCAGGTGAACCACACTGGTGAAAGTGTTGTTGCACAGATAATAATTATCATGCTGGTGAGGGGTTGTGGTGCGGTTGTGGCAAGCTTCTACAGTCATTTTAATTGGATGGTAATTTGGCTATTATGTGGTCTAATACATGTGAACGTGAAGAATGCCATTTATAAATATATATGAGTAAACAGGGCTATGGATAGATTCATTATTTTTGTAGAAAGTATTTTAATATCTTAGATTTATTTATAAGCTTTCTAACAGCCTCTCTCTCTCTCTCTCTCTCTCTTTTTTAGTCACAGATTATTGTATACAGTAGATTTGTTGTTTGTTGTAGAATATATTGCATCCTTTGTTCTAATGATTCACCCAGGAGAGTTTCACACCCAGCCGAGCCTTAGAATAATTTCCTAATATTGTCCCTACTAATAAATTATTTTAGGTTTTACTTCCAGAACCTAAAACAAGTCACACAGTTTTGCTAATGATGCTTCAGAGCCAGAAATTCATCCTTTTCATGGTAACCTTTGACATGCTTGTGGAGGCAGAAAATAAATAAATACAAGTTACGTGGCATACGCCTTCCTTACGCGATTCTCTATGTCAAACACCACATTTCTCATCTACCTTCTTTTGTTTCTATGGTGTCATCACAGTTACTCCTTCCTCTACTCAACCTCTCTTCTCTCATCTTTCCTCAGAGCATCATTCCTCTCATCATCTTCATCCTCCAGGAGTTTAGTCTTTATGTCTCACCTCATGTCTCTATTCTCTTTCCATACTGCAGTGTCTCTCTCTCAGTGCCTCTGTTGTCTTCCTTCATCATTCCCTTTCCCTTTCCCCTATTTTTCCCCTTATCATGCTCCTTTCTTCTTTACTTTCCACTGTCTCATATTGACCTTTCTTCTCCTCTGCATTCTTGTCTTCTCTCTTTTCCTCCCCTCTAGTACTTTTGTAATTACCTTCACTACTCTGCCCAGGTTTACTCTTTTACCTGCTCTCCCCCTACCTATTTTCTTTTTCTCTATACAACTTCTCTTCCCTTGTCCTATCCTTTACTCCTTTCCTTACGTGGGTGCTTGACAGCTTTTATAAACACCCACTAAAAGCTTCTGTCACAGGCTGCTGTTAGCGCTGCACTATTCAGTCTAGTTCACCTTCACTGGAAGAAGGCTTTTACTGGCTGCCATTTTGGCTCTGTGCGTGCATGAGGAGAATGTGTTAGCACATCCAGTATTTTGGGGGACAGCCCAGTAATTTTCAGGTTGAACCGACACTGTCAGACAAAATTGTAGTGGGAAATCTGGAAAAGATACAAAATGAGTGATGTGAATTGGAAGATACTTACGGTATGTTTGGAAAAAAGGTCAAGAGGGCTGATTCTGACAGAGAAACAAGAGTGAAATGGAGAATAAACTCACCACTTATTTTTTTATATGCTGGCATAAAGCTTCAGAACATAAAACCAATGTTTCTGAAGATACAGATATATTACAAAATTATTTTTCTTTATCTTGTACTGTCCAATAACACAATGCAGATAAAAGTTTATGTTTTTATTAAGTGTCATTCACTAACTACAGTTTCAAATTTACAACATTGGCCAGACAAAAGCACAACGACGATCAATACCAATATGCTCAAAATCATAAATAAGCCACAGAAGTTTGGGGATTCTGTTTACTTGTTGGGCTCGTTCATTGCAAAAAGCTGAAATTTGTTGCAGTTTGCAACAGTTTTAAGAAAAACCTAATACTAAATTACAGTTCATATTAATGAAATTGCAAACAGATTATGTTTTCTGTCAACATAATGACAATATGTTCACAATAAACAAGTCGAAAATATGCTGATACTCAACATATCAATTAAATGTCCACAGGCAACGTATTTTGTCTGCCAAAATATCCGATCTACAACATCCCTTTTTCTATTCCACAAAAATATCCAGTCCTGCAGTACAACATCCAACATGTCTCTTGTCAGGCCTAAACCTCACAACAATCTCATAAAGTATTGTAGTCGAAAACTCAGGTGGGCAGCTTTTCAGTCCTGCTCATTATACACCCGCCATCCATCCCAACCACTTGCATTTACGTAACGAATTTATTGTGTAATAAAAGAGACGCTTCATTCATTCACACAACACGTAGCATGACAACATCATGATTAAGTTTGGAATCGTTGTTGAAATTTAGTTGTACAGGAACAGAATTTTCAGGAGATGGGTTGAGCCTGTAGGTGTACACATTCATGTACATCATCATTTTTTTTTATTAAGACTAGCTTGACAAATCTCAAACTATTCTTAATACATTTTGGAACACAATTGTATTTAAAATGTTTGAGTTTAATATTTCCAAAATAGTGCTTTGCATTAAGGAAACAGCCCAAATGGGGTGAAACTGAAATATCCTCTTTAGGAAAATCTGTCTGATGGATGGAGGAGAATGAAAAAATACCTGGCATACTAACAATAGATGCTTTTCACAGACTAAGGCTTCAATAAACAAGGCTTCAATCCCTCTTGGCTTCCTGTGTGGACCATGTGTTTGATGGAGCTGGAAACTCCGGTTCCATTGTCCTGCTTGTTACATAGAGACAAAATGTGTGAACATGTGTGTGTTTGAGTCCCTCAAGACCCAAATAAGAATACCTGTCACTGTAAGGCAGCTATAACTACCACTCAGGGGACACACACAAACAAACACACACCATACTTCTATGTTTTATTCCACACAAATACACATGAAATCCCTTGGTCCCTGTGCGTATGTGTCAAGGGGTTTAATTATGTGAGTTTTATGACATAATCACTTGGCCCTAATAAAGCCAATAGAGCCTTATGGGAGATTTGCAAATGCACACGCCTCCTTTTCTCTTTCAAACAAAAAAAACACACGCAACAAGTTTTGGGCAGTTTAAGTGCTAATGGTAATTTTATAAATGGTCATCTTGTACAGTGTCTTCTTATACACTATGTGTTTCACAGAACTGTTTTATTCATGGAGGTGAGATTCCTCCACAGTGATTGGTGATAATGAAACAATAATAAAGAATGAAAATAATGGAATGAAGGTGGAGTTTACAACGGGAAAGCACTTCCACATTACAGGTTATCCTAAGGAATATGTCATCCCTTCTGTGACACTATGAGATGAGAACTGGTTGGAGAGGGAATAATTGTGTGGGCTTTGTCACAGCGAGTGTTTGTGTTTTTATGTGAGTCAGTGGTTTGAAGTTTCTTTGGTTGTGATTTCAAAACTTCCAGAGCATTTCCCCAGATATCAGAAATTCAAAGAGAAGCCCTTTGAAATGTCTTTGAGAAAGAAGTGAAATCTTTAGAAATGTCTTCAGGGAATGATTGTGAAGAGAGAGAGAGAGAGAGAGAGAGAGAGAGAGGCAGAGAGAGGGAGGAATACAGAGATAAGGGCATAAAGTGAGAACTCTCCCTTGATATCAAACACTTTTATGAATGCCATAGTTCACACAACTATGATGATATATGGATCTACATTGTGGTCTACATTCCCATTTATACACATTTTTGTATATGTGTGTGTGTGTGTGTGTGTGTGTGTGTGTGTGTGTGTGTGTGTGTGTGTGTGTGTACGTACTGTATATTTGTGCTGATTGGAGTATAGTACATACTTACTTTGCATAGTTTCAT
>OMLM01012080.1:16757-44956 GCA_900302695.1 Helostoma temminkii
ATAATAATTGTTTATATTTATTATAATTATTAATGATAACCTTTATTAGCTCTATCTTTTCGCTAGCATCAATGAAACTGGTATTAATCACATTTTTCTGATTTAAGCAGTTCTTGGTTCTAGACCAATAAGAAGTTGGTGCCACACTGTGGCTAAATTACCTTTCATATATATATAATTTAATGGCAAAGTAATGGCAACTGTGTTTTTATAACAGCTTAAAACACCTTCGGCAACATATAACACCAGTCATGTGTTTTCTGTGGCTGTGGATTAGACCTGCACAATGTCCATGAGGAATTCTGGATCACTCTTCCTCACAGAAGTGCTTCAGCTCAGCCATATTCTTAGGATGTCTGGCACGGACAGCTCTCTTCAGGACATATCAGCAGCATATCTACAGGCTTGTGGTCTGGGCTCTAACTGGCCCCATGGATTTTGTTTCTCTGAAGCCATTCTGTAGTATATTTACCCAGTGTTAGTTGATGATGTTATTGGGGAATTTACCTGCAGCGTCACCCTACTTCTACCATGCTTCAGCTGAAGTGTTTTCCTTCTTTCTATCATTCAGATTTCTTAACGTTGTGGAGAGTAGTTGCCTCCAATTTGGAAAGGTACTGTGCAAATACATTTGCATTTCCTTTAAAAACAGTAAGTATGTACAGATTGCATTTTTGTATATATTGTTTGTAATTAGAATAGTACAGCAAGTCACTGTTACTGAATGTGTAGTCTTCTCACTTGCCTTAATTCTCTCTTGACCATTTCAAATGTTCAGATTTCAACGAATCCAGAAAATCAATTGGGGAAAAACAAACTTCAAGATAACAATTTTTCTGTCAACTGTAATAGTTTTGTCTAGTGTCCCTGTTTTGCCCCTCTCTTCAGTCTGTGTCGGGAGAAACTTTATTTTTTTGTACGATTCTCAGTTCAGCTCAGTCCCAATGATGAACCCGACACTGACAGATGATGTGAGGAAAGGCTGTGACAGTGCAGAGATGGAATGAAGACTAAAGCATTGCAGTGCTAGCTGAACAAGGCAGGGCTGAAACTGAGACACATGGTATTCTCTCTCTGTAACTAGTTATGTTTCCAACATAAAACCAGAATTAATATGCGCTGTTTAATATGTGCTGCTTCCCACAAATTCCCACATTTCCCACAAAAGAAGATTATTACCTTGTAATTTTTAATCATTTGTTTGTGGTAACAATGAAAGGATAACACTTGCCATTGCCAAAAGTAGTGATATTAGGGTTTTTTGACATGCTGCCCAATAAGCATGTCAACATTTGTGTGTCATTAAAACAAAAACCTGACGACACCTGAAATGCCACTTCTAGTCCTAAAACTACTCAAGTTTATGAATGCTCATGATCTTGACTAACAATGCAAGATAGAAAAAGGTAGAAGAAAGATGATGATTCAACATGAACATTTGTGTTCATGATGCTACCTTCATACACAAATCATCATGCATACAGTAGTTGTCTGAAGCAGTGTCAAAGCAAATCAAAGAATGTCCACCTCTTGGAGTGGCCAAGTCCGAGCCCAAGCTTAAAGCCACCAGAGATACTGTGGAATGACCTCAAGAGAACCATTCGCACCAGACGTCCCAAAAATCTGTTGCTAAAAACTGTATAAAGTATAACCCACTGCATCAGAATTAGCTCATGTACATACAGGTACAGACAGCCAAAGTAATGATGTTAATCTGGGATAACCTCTACTGCATAAGCAACTTGATGCAACCCCCTGTTAGGCATTTCTTTCATTACTCTCTTTTTTTCCACATTCTAAGACAAATCACTCCCACAATTAGGTTAATGAGCAGTTTCATGTGTAGCAGTTGAAAAACTACAGTTCACATGAAAAACAACAGTAGAGCACAAACCCAAATACTGGGTTAAATGTCTTTAATGTAACACAAACAATCAAGCACAAACCATCTCTCTCTTCCCATCTTTCATTGTCAACATGAGCATCTTCAGCAAAGACAACCTCCACTGTTATCACGAGCTATTACCAGTTATTGTTTTGGACAGGTCCTATGTTTTTGTATAGGCAGAATAATTATTTTTGTTCTTTATAAGACTTAAAGAAAGGTTTCACTCAAGACCTCACATAAACCCTTTTTAAATTCTGTCTGTCTCTTTATTTAGAATCTGCTGGCTTCTTAGAAACAAATAAATGTGGAGTGCTTTTAACCACACACACACACACACACACACACACACACACACACACACACACACACACACACACTTGAGGGCCTGGCAGCATTGATTTGCTCTGTTGCTCTGGTCCTGTTTACAGTTCAGCACCTTCATTTGTGCTTGTGGGGACACCAAGTCAGAGGAGATGTTAATTTGATTTTGCCACTGGCTTTTGTTGCGTCATGGGAATGCCACAGAAAACAAGGTGGCATCCATCTTTATCTAAATAGCAAATTAGACGCCGAGTTGATATTACTGCTCCTGCTTCAAATTCTATGGTGCCCGTCTGTCTCGCTCCCTCTGTCTATTTCCGCTAAGACATAAGACTGTCTTTATTTCTCTTGAGTCGTTTTATCCCCTAAGCCTTTTAGTTTTTCCTTTCCTTCCTGTTTTTAAGTTGAAAATTTTCAAAGCTGCGGGCTGCATGACGCACGCACACACACACACACACACACACACACAAATCTGCTCTGAGTGAACATTTTATCTTCCTCTCGATTCGTTTCATTGTAGAAGCGATGGTTTAGTGCACCATACCCAGTTGTCCCCGAGTTTTTAACCTGTGACACTCTTTTTTTGTCTCTTTCCCACTCTCAGACCCACACATATACACCGAAGGGACTAATGAAATGCACATTGTGGCTTCATTCTGTCATTTCAGAGGAAGATCAGGGGTGACTGGGACAGATGCCTCACAGTGGTAACACTATTTTGCCAATAGTTTCAGCATTTGATTGAGATTATTCTCTCTGTCTCACTCCCATTGGCCATCTCTCTGCTGCGTTGAAAGCAGAGAGCTAGCTTTACTGGAAATTAAAAAGTGATTTAAAGAAACAAAAAAGCTGGTGCAAAAGTTCCCCTGAACATTTCCAAAACTATAAATTGCCAGTCTAAAAAAAACACATTAATTGCTGAGAGACATGAAATCCATCTATGTTTTTGTCAAACCAGGCTGAATATAACTCCCCATTTAAAACCTTTCTTTCTTGGCTTTTCTGCTACAGTGTGTAAGGGCTGAGACACACCAAGCCAACATCGAGTTCAATTCAGTTAAATTTGGTTTATTCATATAATACCCAGTTAGAAAAAAGTCATTTCAAGCACTTTCCAATGTAAAGTTTAGGACCATACAGAATATGACCATGCAACTATATAGAAAACACAACAAATCCCACTTGAGTAAGCACTAAAAGAGACTAGAAAAGATTCACTTTAAAACTTCCAGGAGAACCAGGCGCAGCAAGCACCAGAGGCCTTTGCTTACTATGTTCACACCGCTCTTGCTCACCACAGATGGTGTTTAACTACTACTACTAATAGAAAATATGCTGATAAGAAGTTATAAAAGGCACTGGGGTCTATTTTTTTACACAGTGATTTGCTAAGCTAAACAGCCAATGAAAGTGGGTTCTGTAACAGAGGGTGCTGCCTCTGATTCTGGGATTCGACGTGTCAGAAGTACTGTACTGGCTGCAGACACTCACAGGCTGACCAACAGCTGACCGCCTGGTTAGTGTTTCATGGTTTTTTTGGTTGGATGGGTCAACAACACAGGACAACAACAGGACTTTCCCACAAAAGACAGAAGTACTGTCTGGGGTATTTTGTGTTGTAACACACTCAATATTAATAATGTTTATTATTATGAGATACTTTATCTTTTCACAATTTACATTTTCATTTAACTTTAGCTTGGATTTTTGTGCCTGACCTTAACCCTACTGGTCTTGTACCTAAACCGAACCATGAAGTTACTCCAATAATGACAACTCCAACATGTCACACTTGTCACGCTTTTTTCTTTGATTTGAGTCATTTCCAAAGTAGAAACATTTCCATTGACATCAACAGTTAATTTTTAATGTGATTAAGGCTTTGGGACAAGTAAGATCCAGTCAGGATTATATTAAAGGTTTATCACTCTGAACTTTTCAGAAGTTTCAGACTCTGCCTTATTGGTTGATTGAATCCTTATTACAGAAGAAAGGCACCAGTTCATACATGTCCCCTCCATCTGCACAACCTCATCCAATTTGGCTACAATAATTAAATCCTACACAACCAGCACAAGGCTGTTCCAAAAATAAGTACAGGAGCATCTGTTCTTTTATGCACCTCAAGCTGCTCAGTATGATAAAATATTACACACAATTTCAAAAGTTACAGGGATCACATCATAACAATGATATGCTAAGGACAAAGTGACCACAGTGGCATTAGTACTAGCCATTTTCAACAGGTGTCCAAAAAGACCCACCTGATGCATGCTAGCTGTAATTAGCAGAGGAAGAATGAAACTTCTTAATTACCAGCTGTATCACAAACAATTATTGAAAGTTGAAACAACTGATCCATGAGGAACAGGTGAAGTGGCTGTAGGAGTCAGGGTTGAGTGATCGGGCTACTGCGGGACAAATGTGTCAAAATAATAAACACTTTGTTTTAAATACACAGAACAAAGCCCTTAAAGACAATTATGACTGAAGAGCCAACAGTTTTGTCAGTAGATTTAATCACGGGAAAACAAGAGAGATAAAAACGAAGAAAAAAAGCAAAGGGAAAGAGTTGAGGACATCTGGTGGCTGGAAGTTGAACTAGCAGCACAAACTGGGCACAGTCAATAGACACAAAGTCATACAAAGATTATCTTGAACAAAGGCTTTAAGGTGAAACATTAATTTACCCCTAACTCACTTTTTTGTTTTTGTAAATAATTGGCAATTTTGGCAGCTTAAATGGAGTCACTTTGGTGCTATTTTGGAAGAATCCAGCAGTGATTCTTGCTGAAAAACATTATTAAAGCTCACAAATATTGTATTGTAAGTATTTCATGCTAAGCTAGCTAAACTGATAAAACAGTATTACACAACTCTATAAGTCTCAGTTTTCACCTAAGAAATATTTGAAAATTTAAAATAACTATGCAACCTGTGGTTTGTCTGAAACTTCTGCTCTCTGTGTAGTGGCATCACTGCATAAAAATATCTAATATACATTTTATGTGTCTCTCTTTACCCAACATCAGGATGTCAGATTCTGTAGAGGGCATGAAAAATCCTGTTGTATTTTCATCCAATTTGACATTTCAGTCATCACCCACATGTAATACATCTTCCACACAGAAGCCAGCACTTAGCTATCTGCATTTAGCAATAATAATAACATACTGCAATGATCGCCTTGGAGCAATACTTTGATGGCACTACTACGGGTTCTAGGATCAGCTAGATATGTAGCCAGGAGTCAAACCATCCTGCAGTTAATGGGCAACTGCTCTACCACCTGACAAACAGCCACCCCAAAGCTATTGTCATCAAGCCGAGCAAGCCCAAACACGCTATATCTATATCAAGTGCCTCGTCTGGATTTGTCACGCTCTGAAAGGGATGACCCCCTAGCACCATCTCCAACTGATTCCTAGTCTTCACCTTAAAATATCATCGTTGAGGGACACTGTTCAGGAATACTGCATTGAACTCTGAAGCCATATCATAGCTCAAAGACTGTGAATTTTAAGCTTTTAACTGGTGATAATTAATGGCTACGGGGGGATTCCACTCTTGACTGCCATTTATAGGCATCATTTACATACATCCTAACTGACTGGGTAAACGTCAAAGCATTAATGACAAATTGTGTCTTGCCCTTGTCTTGACTGAGGATTTATCAAATGCAGTGACACTTTATGGCGCTTCTACTTGTCTGCCATATTTAAGATTTCTTAATTCTAAAATGACACTAATGCGAAGCCATTACTATCAGTATGATACACAGTGAGGTACACATTGTAAACGCAAAATGTGAAAGTACAGTAGTGTTTTGAGGAAAAGGAAAAAATAAAGTGAGTCTGTTCATTATGAATGCAAAACTATTTTGTTTTCAGTGTGATAATTTATTATTTGTGAAAATCAAAATACAGTGTGTCCCCAATTACTTCATAGATCAGAAGTACACACACAAAAACAGCTTAATGGGCAACAGAGACTTGTTTGATAATGACGACAACCAATAATGTTTCAGTCAAAGGTAGTTTGAGTTGCTGTGTTCTGCAGAGTTCTACAAAACACACACTCTCAGAAGATTTCTCAAGAGTCTGGCTATTAATCTAAGCGTGTGTGTATGTGTGTACATAGGTGTGTGTGTGTTTAGTTAAGTGGTGCTATCCATCTTCATTGAGCTCTTTCAGGGGAGCGAGTGAGACTGACTTTCTTTATCAGCCACGCACATGTCCATCTGTCCCTATCATAGAGAGTGAGAGGTAGAGAGATGCAGAGGGAAATACAGAGAGTGTGTCTGTGTTTGAGAGAAAATGTGCATGAGTGTGAGAGTTTAGTTAAGGCCAAAGGAGCCTGCCAGCTTAATTGGCCTTGGACAGACGGGGTGTGCGATGAGTGAGCTGGGCTGTGTGTGTGTGTGTGTGTGTGTGTGTGTGTGTGTGTGTGTGTGTGTGTTTGTATGTGTTTCTGTGTGTGTAGAGTAATTATGAGAAATAACTTTTGTCCTTTGTGAGAACCATGCTGATGAAAACCCCATTTACACCTCCAACTGGACATTACCTGCCCTGTGCCAAACAGCAGCTTAACAGCCAGTTGTTTTTCACCGTAGACCCAAACAGACCAAAACAGAGAGTGAAAATTACCAATACAGTTACTGAGGAGGCCAGGAGCCTGCAGATGGATGCTAATGTACCTATGATATAAACCACCATTGAAAACTTTGGGATAACTAAGAAATGTCTGTATTTTTCATGACATGTTTTCAGCTAACACTAACTAACATAAATGCAAAACATGTTAGATAAATTAGCCTTTCAGATGGATAAACGTGCATAAATAAACACAAACAGCAAACTAATGCGTGCTGATTGAACAGACATGTACAACAGTAGCAATAGCTACAGTGTATTTCTGTTGTTACAAAGAGCCAAAAACTGGCAGAAGCAATTGCATGATGTAGACAAGAATATTTCTATGATGTCTCAGTCATCTAGAATGGTAAGCAAGACTTACGGATTACAGTTTTTATTTGCAGATCTTCCGCTTTCACTTATTCAATGAAGAATCCAAACCATCACCACCTGCTGGTATCGAGACTTCATTACTTCTCACACAGGTGTTGAACATACAATATAGTTGGACATAGTTTAGTTTATGGGACATAGTGTAGTTTCTGTGGTTTGTTCAGCGTTTGGCATAGGTGAGGGAGATGTGAAGCAGAAATGCAATGTTTACCATTACACTTGATAAAACCCAATTCAGAAGCCATATTAGACAGATCAGATCAGGCCTTTTGGGACAGTAATCAGTACCACAGCATGTCTGCAATTTTAGTTTAAATTCATTGTATACCTCCTTCCAGTAACAATCTTGACTATTTTGTAAAATCCCAATTAAAACATGTACTTCAAATTAACATTCCTTACACTGACTAATGAGCAGAAATCAATAAGTGACAGACTAGACTTATTTCTCCCTCCATTGGCTCCCTGTAAAGTCTAGGATGGAATTTAAAGTCCTTCTCTGCACATATAAAGCACTTAATTATAAAGCTCATTCATATCGTAAAGACCTCGTAATACCATATCTTTCCTTTTTTGATAAAGCTTATAGCCAGAGCTGGTTCAGTTGACTCTGTACCATCTCTTAGTTACGCTGCTATAGATTTAGACTGCTGGTGGACCTCACTCAACACACAAGCTCCACCTCTTTTCTCTATCTATTCATACACCACCATTGCATGTTATTAACTTTGTGTCTTTACATCTACTGTCTCCTTTAGTTGTGCTTCTCTCTGTCTCTCTCTTTCTCTTTCTCATTCTCTTTCTCGCTATCTCTCCCTTTCTGCAGGTATCCTCAGCCTGAAGCTGTATGTTCCCAGTGCTCAGTTGCTGGACCATCTAACCTGCCAAGTGTTTTGTTGTTGCTTGTTGTTGTTATTGTTCTGTGACCTGTTCTTTTCTCTCTTTCTTTCCACTCACCCCAACCAGTCGAGGCAGATGGTTGCCCACCTTGAGCCTGGTTCCGCTGGAGGTTTCTTACTTTCTTAAAAGGTGAGTTTTTCCTCTCCACTGTTGCCTAGTACTTGCTCAAGGGGGATTTGTTGGATTTTCTATATTATTTAGTTATATTGGTAAATCATCTTAAACCTACTACTATTGTTAAAATGCCTTCAGATTACTTTTGTTGTGAATTGGTACTATATAAATAAACTGAATTTAATTGTTGTGGAACATAATTTTATATATTTAGGAACAAAGCTTAATCAAGCAGTATACTGTAATAGCATCTTTAAAGTGAAAGGTTGGTAGTAAATAAAGTTTCAGTGCAATTTTATATATCCCTGTTGTAGCTGTTCTACACTGCAACTTACCACACAACTTAACAGATATATATATAGTTTTCTCAGTTCATTAATAATCAGTCATTTATTTTTTATTATTAGATACAGTACTAATACATAGTAAATTGTACTTAGTCCACATGGCTGTCTCTTCCCTCCAATGATCTCTCTCTAGTTTTCTGAGTGTGCCTTTGACTCATCAGTATTTTAACAGGGGGACACGAAAATGAAAGGCAGAGACAGCAGCTATTCTGCAGCCTCTGGTGCTGTGATCTCTCAGTCCAAATGGGTTGTTTTCGTCAGTGGGCCATGAGAGGGGATTTTCAGCTGTGTTGGGAGGCAGTGTGCTGTGACTGATTCAAATACACAGCGGACATCGGCACTAGACCCGACACACAAACGCGCGCAGCTGGAAGATGATGCTGGTGTGTGCTGAGTGTCCCCTCTACACATTGGAGGAGCAGGAAATAGCACCACCACACCTTTCTCTCTCTATCACACTCACGCAGTAGCTTTTGCTTTCTAATCTCGACTCATCAGATGTGAGGTTCAGAAGCAGAGTTCAGTTCACATTACAGGTTTTACATTACATAGAACAACATCATACACTACAGCATGTGTGTGTACATAGGATAGTGTGTTAAATCCACAGGGAAGAGTGTGTACACACAGATACAGCACAGTAAATGGAAACAGAATGAGGATGTTGGGGTTCTTCATTGGTAGGTGTTGCAGGATGCAATAACCACCAGCCCACAGTGTTTTAAAGGGAGAAATATGGTGCACTGAGGTTATACTGATACATACATTACTGTATTGTATGTACGCTTGTGAGTTTTATCAAATACATGATCAGAATATGATGCACCTCAGCTTGCAGCATGTTGCTACGGAGAATGAAGTCAGGAATTACTGTAACAAAATATATTTTTGAATGTTTTGTGCCATTGTGTTCAAGATGAAATTCACGATAAAATGTTTAGTATACAGTTTGCCAAATGTTCCTTTTGCTCATTTTGATGTTTATAATGGTCATGTTAATTCAGTCACATTTCAAATTTTTTCTTTTATGCACAATTATACATTTGGTATCATATGAAACTAGACTGCCTTACATTTTTAACCATGATAAATGGTTCAATATTCACATAACTGTGCCTACAAAAAAATTAGATTTAACTCAATTTCAGCTATGCTTTTTCACCAAACATTTGTATTGATACAATCAAAAGTCCATGACAACAGTGCCTTAGTGTCCTATGTAGTATTGATTCATTTGTTGGTTGTAGTTTTTTTCCATTTATCTAATACAGACAGGAGACATTTTCTAAGAATATCTTAATTAGGAACATTGAATATCTCAATTAGGAACATAAAGTTATGTGGCCTCTGCTGACTATTTGTCTATAATTTTACAGTTACAGTAGATTTCTTGACAGAAAAGCTATTTGGCACACAGCCTCTTCAAAGCTCTTTAAATGGCAAAGGCGGACAGGCTGCCTGGCACTGCAGTGACAAAAATGCATGTAGCATTGGTGTGCTTCATTTTAATTGGATAAAATTTGGCAGAGACATCAGCATCTTTGTCAACCAAGTGTCTCTCTCTCTAACATAGAATTTGTATTAGCCAGAATTAAAGGTTTTTCAAATCTCCCTCTGGGCAGGTGATGGATGTAGAAATTTGTTTTCATTTCAAAGCTATTTCAAAGAAGAATCCCCTATGCATAAAGCCCTAGGTTATCCAGTTTGACTTTACACTTGTGGCATTATCACGGATTAAATTAAAGCATGCAAATCATACTGAACCTGAGAAAAGTATTGCAGTTCCAATACTTTCAGCAACAACTTTACATTCCAGCAAACTGATATGAATCTACTCTGGTGATGTAATTTGTGGCCTGTAGCCCGGGCAGGTATTGTTTAGAACCATAATGCTAACAGATTGTGTCTCACAGCGACCCAGTCTCCTGAAAATGTAAATCACAAATTATACATATCAATTAAATGTCCACGGGCAAAGTACTTTTATCTGCCAAAATATCTGATCCACAACATCCCTTTTTCTGACGTACAGCACCAAATATCCAATCTTGCAGTACAACATCCAGATATGTGACTCCCTTTTTATTGTGGTTCTTTATGGTTCAGGTATTCACATCATTGGGTTAGGGTCAGGGAAGTATGTGGGCTGGGTTAATGGAAAAAACATTTACTTTACACACAAGTGTGTATTTCTTTTTAATTACAAACATGATCTGTCTCTAAGCCCAACCAAAGTAGTATTCATACCCAAACCTAACCTCACACAGAACTCGGGTCTGCCTCTTCTTCAGTCCTGGATGTGTGATTCGCTTTTGCTTAATAAATGTGACACACTTTGCAAAATAGCTTGCATGACAACATAATGAATACATTCACTACAAAAATATAATCGCAATTGCAGGAATATAATTTTCTGGAAAGAGGGTTGCTTACAAATAACATACATTATGTTCCATTGAAAACTAATATGTATCAGGAGGTGCAGAGGTGGATTTGTTCTCAGGAGGTTTAACCTTATGAATTAATTCCCCCCTCAAGTGTGAATTGAGTATAAAAGACATAACATAGAAGTACTATACTGCACTGGTTATTTTATAATCATATCACTTTAGCTGCTATAATACATGGAGTGCTGCCTGCAGGTGCTCAGTGCAGAGGGACCTGGTCATGCGTAATGAGCTATAAGGATTGTTCCTACACAGTCATGTTCTTGGGAGGCATTTAGGGGGCAGATCACATTGATAATCTCAAACGTATTCATCTGTATTGCTGCATGTTGCCATTTTCTAAAATGCTGCAGTTTGTGTGGTGATGTGTAATATTAGATTGTATTTTGTTAGGCTTCCTGTGAACTTTAAAATACATGTACTGTATGTGAGACTGTGATGGTCTGCAGGTTTAGCACAGCAATATGAACAACAATAGAAACAAACAGGTTCTGGCAACAGCAGTGTTAGAAGGACAATTGGATGAGTCACAGTTGGCACTCCATGCTCACACACCAATTTCAGTCTGTCAGAGTCTCTACAAACACTGGCCACAAGCACAGCAGGGGGTTCACTGCTAGGTACACAGAGAGATGACACACCTTCTCTGTGTGTCTTCTGCATTCTGTCGCCTGCCAGATTGAAGCAGCGTCTCCACCTGGCATAAACCTGTGTCTCGCATTTAAATAGAGTCCAGCCACGAAACAGAGCGCATAGTGTGTGTGTGTACGTACAGGTGTGTCAGATGTATATAGAGCACAAATTACAACTTATGCTTAAATTTAAAGTAAAATGTATAAGCAATAAACAGACTTGTCCACAAAAACCTGCTCCACATTTCAGTACAGATCTGGTTGCCTTCGTTAGACTCAACAATGTCATCATCATCATAGTCTCTACAACTCTTATCTCTTATCTTTAAAAAATCATTTGCTATTCATATATTTACTGTTTGAAAAATATGACAGCTTTCATACTTCATACATCATGACATTCATGCACCTGAGGCAGCCCCCTAAAAATGTGTCTCATTAAGTGCAGTTTACACTGTGTCTACACATCTTGTGTAGTGAAAGCAGCACGTTACCAACCCTGCAGCAAAGCCTTCAGCTTCATACTCTGCCTTTGTTACCGCAGGGTCCATTCAGGCACAGTGTTGTATATACATACACTAGAACTAACACCCCATGGTTGTACACCAGCTGCATGAAAATAACTTTCATGTTGCAGTTATGTACAGCATGTTCATATTATGTGAGTAAAACGCAGCCTGTTTCCTGTCCTGTGCAGACAGCTGTTTGGATTAAAATATATATCTGTCAGACAAATGTATGACAATAGAAAAATGTTGAAATGAGTCCAATGTGAACCAGCCCTTAATTTAAAACTACAGTTTACTGATACTTTTATTTTCATATTTAATTACCTCATCCATTACAATAATCAAAATAACTGGTAGATTACAGAAAGCAATGTCATTAACAACTGCATCCAGTCGAACAACATAGTCCATTAACTAAATTCTTTTTAACGTGTGGAACAAGTGATCTGACTGACTGAAAAATGAAACACAAACAGGCTGTAGAGCATATAGCACTATCTGATGTCTACACATGCTGGATTAATACTGCAAACTCATTTAATGGAGCTCATTATCCAATTAGTCAACAATCTTAGATCTCAGGACAGTTATATTTTCTGGACCACCTACCTGGAATAGTTTGCAAAGCTTACAAATGTGGCATCACAGACTGAGTTTAAGACCACTGCAAACATTATGTTAAAAGATTGTTTTTCTATTTGTGAGATTTAATATTTTAAATTGAAGATTTACCTAAGCATGAATATTTTAACCTAATTCATTCTTAGGTGTGTTAATTGTTACATTTTGTGTATTTGTTAGTTTTTATGTTTTGCATGAAAAAAAGGCACCCTTGCAGAAGAGATCTTTGGTCTTTATAAAATCCTGTTTAAATTACTGGTAAATATAAAATATTCTGTTCAGATACAATGGATGGGACGTGTCATATAATGCAGCAGGCACATCACAGGTGTTACTAATAACATTAACAATGGCTGTTTTAATTAATCATCCCAGTAAACCGTGACACTGTGATGAACAATAGCGACAGACCTCATCTACACCTGCTATTAACATGTGATCTGTGTTTGGATGACAGGTCCACAGGCCTTTATATTCACAGCTGGTATTAATAAGCGTTCTCGTTCTCTCGGTTAACCTTGCATTGTGAACAGATAATGTGTACATGTATTAGCTGGGTGGATGTGAAAAAATACGGAGCATTACAGGTCAAGAGATGCAACGCCACTGACTGCATATTAAATGTATTTTGCTAGAAACAACATGTAACTGCTTGTACCAGTACTGCTGTATTAGCATGAGAATGCAAATGCATTTACATCTTGAATTACCATGCTTTTACACTTTACTTATCCAGGCTGAATCCCTTCAGGAACTCTATGTCTCATAAAGACGTTAGGACCATTACAAAGCTCTGAATTACTGGTGATTTATCTTCTCCTTCTGTCATTGTAATTTGTATGATATCTGCTCTGTTTTTGTTGCTTTGTGCCCTGGCAGATGTTTGAAATGTCACAGGCATTTCTTGCTGTCTTAAACATATCGGTTGTGTCTTAATCAAAGGAACACAAACTTGCAATTTTTAGTTGAGTTGAACACCACAGAGGACAGGCTGTGTATATACTGTTCAATCTATTTTCTCTCATCACCAACGCTGCAGAGGTAACATTAAATCCTTAATATCACCTAAAGTAGAAAGGTGTATTAAAGTTGTGGGTTAGGTTGGTACTTAAGTGAAAGATATGATCTATGGCCTCATGCCAAGCTCTGCAATCACAGTTATTTAAGATCATCTTATGCTGAAGGAAAACTTGGATCAGATGCCAAGAGACAGAAAGGCCAGGCAGAGAAGTAATGACGGAGGTGAAGAAAATGGCATCACAGCAGAAAAGGTACACGTTGACTCTAACAAAACAAGTTCTGAAAAAGCCTAAAAAGAAAGAAGGAGAATACAAAATGGTGGGAAACTGGAGAGGTGCAGAAGGCACAGGAATGAAATAGAAGCAGTACAGCAGGTCCATGTCTAAACATTGTATATTGTAGAACATTATTCGAGGGAAAGAGAGTGAGAATGAAAGAATGAGAGAAAGCAGATCCTGCTCGGATGCACGGTCCAGTGGCTGACTGCTGCTGACAGGAGGAAGGAAAGGAGAGGACAGGATTTTCCACTCTCTGAGAAACAACAGATACATAAAAGTAAATTAATAACGTGATGGGCCATGTGTTCCTTTTCTGACCCCTTGTCGTAGTCTAAGCTTTGAAGCCTCGGTTAGGAGCAGTTTTATGTTGCCCCCTGCTGAAATAATGCTGCCTTGTTTCTGTGATTTATCACACCGCAGTCATTTCTCTTCTCTGGAATTTGCTGTCAGGGCTTTTGATTTGAGGAGAGTGAGTGAAAGACCAAATGGGTCACGGTCCAGTTCCACACCCACATGGTCACCTCGGCTTGTCTCCCTCCAGGCTCCTCACGGCTCTTACGACCTTTTGACCTCCCCACTCCAGTCAGAGCGCACGCTCTGCAGACTCATTTTGTCAAGAAGGCCCTCGTGTCGAATTCTCCAAACTGAATTACATTCATTGACAGCCTCTCAAAAATCCTCCACAGTTCAGACTGAATCTCATTCTGTAGCACTTCTCACATGAGTGTCACAGAACTAAGGACACCAGCTCATCAACAGAGTCTACAAGTGCCAGTGTGTAATGAAATATAATAGAATCTAGAAACTGGAACCTGTTCTACTGTAGGATTCATTGTTACTTATTCTGACAGGGAGCATGAAACCAGAGGATTTTATAAAGGATACCACTTCCACAATGTTTGTGGAGCTAATAAATATGTAGCAGGTTCTGCAGTATGAGTAGCTGTGCTGTAGTGTATGAACTGGTGTAGTGGTTAAAGTCCTGATTCCTCCTGGCCACATTTCCAGGTGTCCTCAGATGAAAGCCTGTGAGCAGCTGTCCAACAACAATTTCCTCTCACTTCATAGGGATGTTTCAGAACAGCTGAAATTTTAGCTTACCTAATTTTAGCACAGACACATCATATTCATACATCTGAGTAACAGAAAGAAATGAAGTTTTGTGTAATGGAATATAGTGTGTCTAGGTTTGCACAACCCTCCTCTCACCATCACCCCCTTATTCTGAAGGATGATGCAGGCGTGCATCTCCCAACTGATTCCATCAATAGCAGCATCTAGGCCTGTTTTCTTTATTTACACTGTTATGTCAGAATTAGCATTAAAGATTTGGCTTTAATGCAATTTCTCACTACAGAGCTGTACATACTCAGTGTAGCACAGAGGATCCCACACTGAAAGTTACATTTCTATACATCTGCAATCACAAATACATTTCTGTGGGGAACATAAACGCTACCCTATGTCAAAACAACATCATCATCATACATCAACATCATATGTTCACAGTTAAAGTAAGTGACAAGTCTTTAATACGTTCTGCACATTGTATGCCCACCACCCACCCCAGCCACTTTTTTTGGTTAATTAATGTAGCACTTAACTCATTCAAAAAAAACATAACAGTATAATGACTATGACTGTAATCACGGTTGCAGTTCAGTTGTATAAGAACGACAGATATTCAGGATTCATTGTAACTAACTAAGGAGTCAGGATTGATAGGACATGGCTTGAAAACCACAGTCTCAGGTGTCTGACACGGGGAAACAACCAGCTCTCCATAAACCAGCTCCAAACAGCTCCCTACAACCTTCTGAGATGCTATAACAACATCACATTGTCTGTGCCTTTGCTTCTAAGACAGTGTACTAATTATTTGCACAAGCACAAAAGGTTGTTTGTGTGGAGCCAAAGGCAGTGTTTAGATAATGAGTTTAAAATCTCATCAGACGCGTCTGAAATGAAAATGTGATGCTTTGTTCTTTGGCAGATTACAGTTGGGTTTTGTGGAGGCTGATGACTATACAAATCACACACCAATCTGATCATATCCCCAGATTACCTCATCTGTCAGTCTTTCCTTCTCCAACTATCTGTCTGCCCCCAACATCATTCAGCATGAACCACAATCATTGTTTATTATAACTCTAAGCTGCTGTTTTGCTGAACATTGAAGTGAAGATTCATCCTGGTCATCCCTCAGTGTAACAGGCTGCTCCCCCCTGTCCTTTGGTTTGATGTCATGTCAGAAATCCCACCTGCAGAGGCCATTTTACATCCCTGCCAGCCTGTATCGGGGTTAATTAAAAGGGGGATGCCAGATGGCTTAAGTGACTCTAAGTCATTGGTTCTGGTGTAAACAGGTGGTTGTTGATATGTTAATGGCTCCTGGATGAAATTATCCATTTTGCCCGGATAACAAACAAAACTTAATTTCTTATAGTGTTATTGTTGAGGCTTATGATAATGATCATTTGTGCAGAGCTTTAAAATGTAGACTGAGAGAAAATGAATTTTATATAAGAGCCTGTGGGAACACACACTTAAACGCTGAAAAAAAAACACAGTGAAGATTTACATATTGATAAACTGTGACCCACAGTCATTCAAAAGCTTAATCTAAATTTAAGAAAAGAGTGTGGAATGGATGTGTTAAATAGATAAACCAGGTTAATCAAGTTTAAAGCTTTTATCCATCATTGATTTCACCCAGTGAACCTGACCTGACTCACTGTGGGGAGGGGTGGAGGGACTTTCAGATGAACGACGAGGCATGACTGGGCACTTCAAAATAAAGTGGCAAAAGAGGACTTGATCAAAAGCTATATTACCTATATAGCTGAGTAATAAACTATTGCTATAAGCATTTCATTGCATTGTTGACTGAGTGCTAACCTGCACATGACAAATAAACCAATCTGAAATTTTATTTAAATTGTGAATGTAACATTGTTTATTTGCTTATCATGTAAAAAGGGTCTATATGTGGCCCTGTGATGGACTGGTGACCCGTCTAGGGTGTACCGCTATGACAGCTGCAGCACACCCATGACCCCTATGGGGACTGAGCAGTTCAGAAAATGGATGGATGGATGTTAAAAGGTTCACATGCCATTACAAACTGTTGTCAGAAGGTGGCAACACTGAGTAAGATGTGGTTATTTCACCAAGGCACTGCTAACTGCATGTTGTGCACGTGGAAACTTGAGATGAGTTTAGCATGTTGCATTTGAAGTTGACTAACAGGGTAATGTTAGCATGCTACTGTATTCTGCTACAAAGAAAGTGGTACAGGACTCCCTGCCCTGTTTAGAGCAATTAGCAGTGTGTTTACTCGTGCCTTCTCTAAATGTGGAGTTATTGTAAATGATTTGGAATGGAAGCTTTTTGTAATTACATCTGTAGCAGTTGTGGGTGTTTGGTCTTTGGGTCTATGGATGCACAGTGTATTTGCACATTTTGTGTGTTTCAGTTATTTTATCTCTTGTATTGACTTACTTTTCTGGCTACACTTACTGTCAAACCTTTTGGTGGGATATTATTTTGTTGTGCAGAATGCAGGCTTCAGAATTGCACCTCAAAATACTGCAGTTATTACATCAGATCCACTTGCTCTATTGTTGTGTTTTGTGTACGTCTTTCCAAGACATTTTCATTATTAGAAGATGCTTTCCATCTTTTTTTTGCTTGTCTGTTTGCAATTTTCTATGTTACTGCTAGTTGTATTTTTGTTTTGCAGACCTCTTATTCCCTCAGTCTTTGGGAATAAAAAAAACACTCAATTACAGCTGTCTTAAACTGGCTGATACAAATGCTCAAGCCCCAGAAGTGCTAACCAAGAAACACATCTGGCAGGTCAACTCCCTCCTGCAGCCTGCTGACACAGCAGGTTGTGAAGAAATCACCTCAGATCCTGATGAACACAGACATTTCAGCATTTAGCATCACACCATCTGTGTGTGGTTAGATTGCATTTTTTTATCAAGTAAAAACTGAAAATGAAAAACTAAATAAATAAATTTTGTTTTTTCTTTTTGCTTTTACTAATGTGCACACCTTCTATTTTCTCTTTGTCTCGCTCTTCTCTTTCTATTTTCTTTCTCTCTCCTTTAATTTCTTCCTGTAGTACATGTAAATTCTTTGAATTCCCTGACATGAGATTCACATTACAATCATGTCATGGTTTAGGGTTATTTAATAACATGTAGATGAACACAACCACTAAAAGCATGTGCAAATATACGTTTACAATAAAATGTAGTCATTTAGCAGACCCTTTTATCCAAAGCCACATACAAGCAGCCTGGTGCAAAGCAAGCAAAAATCTAAGGCATGGAGAAAAAGATTAAAGCAAAATGCTATCAGGAGAAATGTGTCCATTTCATAAGATAGATTTGCAAGCAAGAAAAGTTGGGGTTTTTTTTTTTTTTTTGGTTTGTTTTTTTAATAAGTTCTGCATAGGAAGTTGCGGAGAAGTTCTGTTTTCAACAGTTTTTAATTTTGGGAGTGAGGCTGCTGAACGTGCAGAGTTCGGTGGCTCATTCTGCCATCATGCGACCACAGAACTGAAGAAAATTATTTGGAATTTTTTTGTGTGGTAATAGGACCACTAGATGCCCATCAGTAGGCATTTTGGCAAATAATCAGCTATTTAAAAAATAAAAGCAAAAACATTGTTGGTATAGATATGTTCATGTGCATCCAGCACCTGTGCAGACAGACATTTGTCAAAATGTTTTAAACGGAGAAAACGCAGATAATATTCAGTATCCACAGCTACAACTCTCGGCACAGATGACACAAACTCCAGACTAGCTAAAGATGCCACAACTCTAAAGTCCAACAGCTGAGCTGCTGTCAACAGAAACAGCTGTGGCTTCAAATGACGGTTCAGAGGAAATGACAACTCATGTCTCTGACAACAGGTTTCATCTCTCCTGATGTCTGTGCCTTACATCTCACCTTCATCCTCAGTAGAGGAATGTAGACACAAGGTAAAGATGCCAGTGAGGCAAACATGGATGCAGATACTTGATATTTGCCCACAGAGTAACAAAGAAGTGATGCCTAATCATTCCAGGCTGCCAGGGTGCCCCATGTGGGCAACAGTTATAATATTAATGTAGATGAAACATTATATTAGCAATGAGAAAATTGTTTAGGGCGTCTAAGTGGTCTTGTGGTAATTAATCCATCAAATGTAAAAGCAGTGCTACAGGGCCAGTCCAAGCATCAGTGAAGTCAGCAGGATGCATCAGTGTGAAATCCATTGAGTAGGTAAAAACTGTTACCTGCCCTAAAGGAAGGCTCCAACGCATTTGAAGGTTACCCCATTAGTCTAACGCCATGTCTACACAGAAAGCTCTTAATTTGCATGATGTCTGTGTCACACACTACAGATACAACCCTATTTTAACAAGCCAGCTATCTATGCAGCCCCTTGTTGAAGCTTGGACGTCAAGAACACTATATGATTGTAACCATGAGCAAAGCACATTTTTATATTTCACCACCGTTATATATTTACTTCCAAAATACAGACCTGCACTTTGTATTGGACTTAAACTTCTCCTGCATAGACTCACAGTGTAACTGTTAATATGTTAACGTACTGCTCACATTACACTTTCTGTGTAGACACAGCATTATGTTATGGCACATAACTTAAGATCTCAACATTCATGTTTTGTAAAAGAAAATAAAAGGTGGATGTCTTTGCAAGATATTTTTATATTGTCATAGAGGTAATTTTTCCTTTTTATAGCAACAAGTTTACATTAACTTCAGCTCTAGATGGATTTTTCCTTAACATAAAACCTCTTCAATTGCAGTTTAATTTTCCAGCAGCTTTCTTTTCTGACTATGGTATATAACCTTTCTTACAAGCTGAAATTCCTACATATTGTTTTATCAATGGATATTAGTATATATAATGGATATATAAGAGTGATTCATTCAGTCAATTTAATGAAGAACTACCTACCTGTTCTCAGTTGTGCAGTTTCACTTTTTTATTTTTCCAGGTAGCATCTTCACACCAAATGTTTTCCTGACAAACACATTTTGATTTAGGTATTCGGGGTATAAGAGGGTGTCTGCTGGAGAGCCTGCCAAGTGTTAACCAGGAAGCGGCAGGCATGAGAGTTTGGATGAGGGGATGGCAGTGTGTATTTAAAGGCCAGGCATGTCAGAGCTGAATGCCTGAGAAGAGGATACACCTGTTCAGTAGTGGTTTCATCACTTTTTATCACGTTTTACTCTCTTATCTTTTAATGTGTAAAGGATATTTATGTGTTTTTCTCATTTTAGTAGGTTTTATGACTACACCAAACCATCATCTGACACAAGAGAAAGAGGTAAGATCAAACTTTGACCTGCTGGTGGTTCTGCATGAAAATGTCATAACTTGTTATATCTCATCATATCAATATCTTGTTATGACTTTAGTTACAAATAATAATTTTTACATAATGTGGTAATTGGCTAGCTGTAGAGGATTTGGTTAACATTTCGTTCTACCAAATCCAAAAAGAACATGTCAGTATACACTCTCCATAGCATTACATACAGAAAAAATGATTAGAGCTTTGAACTGCATGCTAAGCTAGACTAACTATGTACACATTTCTTAATAAATGTGAGCATTTTGCTCCTATTAGGCAATCAACAAAGGAGAAACTTCCTTCTATCCTTTCTTCCCTTTAACCTTTAACCTTTCAATTTCCTCTGTAACTTTTTCCACTCTTGTATGGACTTGTAAATGCTGTAGAGTCACTGGCTGTTCTGTTAAGCTCCTCCTAAACTCTAAGAACAGGAGATAAGGAGGTGGAGGAGGCAGAACTCTCCTCAGGGTCTTTCCTCTCACACTCAAATTCGAACCTTATGATCGCCGTCTTTGCCCATTTTCCTGCAATATATAGAATGTCTCTTGCAGGTGTTTTCCAACTTGTGTCTTCATGTCAGTGTATGTAAGTGATGTTGCCTCTTTTTCTCTGTCTCGCCCTTTCTTCTGTCAGTCTCCTTCCTCTTGTCTCTCACTTTCTGCTCATTTGCCCTTTTCTTCCTATTTCTGTCTCTCTCTGATCATAACAGTGTCCTTTGTGCTGTAAGCAGTGCGATTCTTCAAACGAGCAACAGTAATTCTACTTTTCTCCCAATGGCGTCTGCCTCGCCGAGCGCCAAACATGTTGCAATGAAGCACTCGATAAAAGAGGGAGCACAAGACAGACAAGAACGAAGAAATATAGAAAAGGCAAAGGAATAGATTAAAGACAAAACTCTAGGAGACAAAAGGAGAAAGGAAATCCAGGAGAACAGCAAAAAATATCTGAAATTCTCTCTTGTAACATTGTGTTTGAGAATCACAGCAGGAGTGGTACTCAGATGTCAGAACGATGATTGGGTACAGTTGTCTTAATGGAGAGCTATCTGGAGTTCAACATGATGCAGTCAGAACACTATAGACCTACTGTATATATCAATAATTCACTTTTTAACTTTTTTGATGAAAAGAAAAACGGGCAATGAACATACACAGTTGATACGTAAGAAATTATAATCTTTGACAGTACACAAGTGCAACACAAGTGTTTGAAATCCTAATTTACAAGAGGTTTGACACTGTATTTGCTAATACAACATTGAGGCAACTGTCTCCTGCATTGCAAATTAGCGCCAAAAAGTTGCAATATCAGCTGTTAACAGTTCATATTTGCATTGGAATTTACTGTCACTAGCTTATTACATAAGAAAATTTTAATAAATATAATGATTCTCAGACAAGTTCTGTAGTTATAAGAGGCATCTTCTGTGTAGATATATTGTTATGGCTGTAATCTCTAAATTATAATGCTATATTTTTGTGAAGACCTCCAAATAAAGCTGAAAGTCTGCACTTTAATCACATATTGATAATTTTATTTCTAATCAATTGTGGTGGTGTATAAAGGCAAAATCACAAAAACTGTCTAAATACTACCAGACCTAACTGTAGTTGTCTTTTATTCATGATGAACATCGTTCCTGTTTGTGGGCACATCAGATCCACCGCTTCCTGTCCTGCACCTGTTCCTTTTTAAACCTGACAATACTGCTGAGAACTGCAAAAATACCACAGCATCTCTATGATATAATCTACCATGGCAAGAAAAACAAGCAGTTACATACACATACTGTAAAAAACACTATCTGCACCTGAGATAATGTTTGAGTGTGTGTGTTGTCTTGTTTCATTCTGGTGTAATTCACTAACTCTCTCTTAGCTTAACATACACAGCCAACAAATGCAATATTTTAATACTGGTTGTGTTCCCTACTGCATTAAATTTAAAACTAAGTTTAATAGATAGATACAGTCCAAGTATTATTGATAGTTTAAAAAAAAACCTGATTCTATCTGGGAAAAAAAGGGAAGTTTCAAAAAGAAAACTCAGGAAATATTGAGTCCGGCTGTTTTGCAATCTCCCTTTTTTGGTTCGGAGCTTTCAAATGTACCGTTTTGTGTCCCCAGCTGAACCATACAGATAGCAGCACATTCGCACCCAGGTTACAGCTTGAATGGGGATAACAAATAGGTTGTCATTGGCATTTACATCCAGCTGATTCCTTAAAAAAAACTACTGTAGATACTGGAGAGCTGACAAAGACAGAAGTGGGTAAAGAGAAACCTGGACAGGTACATATAATTTTTATCTTTTGTTCTCTTTGATGATGCATGGGGTCAATAGAAATTATAGTTGTTACTAAGGCATGGAACAAAGTTAGAAGATCAATAATACCCTCTAAATGTGTTGCATTGTGTGCTGATAACTCGTTTTGCTTAGCCAAGGAGGAAACTGGCAGGAGAGTTCCTTCCTTTTTCTATTGAGAATATAGAGCGTAAACCACAAAGGGACAGTGATTGAACTGAAGACCAAACTTTCAAACTGAAGCACACAGTTGGTCTACAATGGAACCAACCGGCAAAGCCGTGAATAACAGCGTGTCAGGCAGTGGAGATCAGACAGTGAAGATAGCAACGGAGGAGGGAAAAAAAAGTTAGAGGAGGACAAGATAATCCCAAAGTTTTCAATATTAAATAAATAAAAAGACACGACAGTAGCATTGTCACCAACTTATTCTAAATCAGGAGTCCACTGGTATAAACCAACACAGCATAAAGGCCAGTTTTGTGACCTGAACACTTCATTCATGCACTTTACGTAACAATAATTCTTTGTCAATGAACCTGTTTGTTATTTTTTTCATTGGTAAATTAATCTAATGATTCATTTTGCAGTTGAAACAACTGGCTATTAAACTTCAGTGGTTATTGGTTATTGGTTATTGGTTATTGTTCAGTTACATTAACCACATCATCTTTTAGATAAATGTCTTTGTGTCTTATTTTAATATAAAATAAAAGAATGAAGGAACTATTCAAAAGTTAAACTTTTAGCTTATGACACTATTTGTCATCATACATGTTGGGCATGGTCAGCCTTGCTGGGAAAGCCATACTTGCGGTGATAACAGGTGCTAATGCAAACATGGCTAGTGCTGCTTGGGTATAGCATGTGTGGTGCTGTGGCAGCTTTAGCCCATTTCAGCTTTACAAAACACTAAGCACCATTGATATTGTGCAGCCTTTTTGGTATGAAGAGGCATTTTCAGCCTGGCTGGAGCTGCACTCCAAGCTGCACTAATTTAACAGTAAACATTGTGATGCATCGATGCATTGCGCCCAAATCGACATATTTATTATGTCAGCATGCCACCCTAACCCTACAATTCACTATATGAAGCTTCTGCACATCTGTAACAGATCTAGAACAGATGTCTAAAATCTCTATAGCTTCTAAACTTTAGTTTAACATAACTGCACAAGCTACCTATGGCTTATTTCCTGACAAACTAACCAGGCTGACTTGTAAATTCTTATGAGCCAGATCTAGTATTGTTAGCAAGCCCCAGGGAAAGAGTTAGTCTTTGTTGACTGGCTCTATCTGAGGAACAGAGGAAGACACGTTATCATTTTGAGCCAAAATATGTTTTATCAGTGACATGTATAATATGGCCTAATAATCAAAACACCAGAAAGCTACATCTCAGCCCCTACAGGCCTCACTAAGTCCATGGCATCACAATTAGAAAAAGACAGAACAAGTATGATTTGTTTCAAAGGGTTGCAAGGAGAAAGCTTCTTCTGTCAAAAAAAGAACACACAAACACAGGATTCACAAAACTGCATCTGAACAAACCAAGGACTAGTGGAACAATGTCCTATGAACAGATGAGACAAAAATTGAGTTGTTTGGCCCTAAATTCCAGTGTCACAAACTAAACATAGCATTTCAAATATTGTTTGTCTTTTTGGCTTCATTGCTGTTGAATAAATAATGGCATGGTAAAAAAGTTGTTATATGTTGTTTGTCTGAGGTTGTATTTTCTAATAGTAAGACCAGCTTTGATCAGCAGACATTAGCATCTTCTCTGGTTGGTTAAGGGCAAACTTTATTAAAAAAGGGGGCAAAGAAACTGTTCAACTGATTGAACCCTGCTTAACCAAAGTGCAGTTCCAACTGGCCATGTATTCATTTATTTCTTATTGTTCACATTTTTTACTGTCATGAAGAAAACTTCTTCAACTTCTACCTAATAATAAATGTTAGCAAACACATAACGTTAACTCAGTTTGTGTTGCAAATCCTGCCACAAGCAAAGCATAAGCCAAAAAACACACAAAAGAGACACAACAGCCAGTGCTGTGTCGTGTGAAGCCAGACAGACAGCTGGGCAGACTGACACAAGCAGATAGATAGAATGCCGAGAGAATGAGGGAAGCCCACAGAGGAAGGAAAGGGAATGGATGAACAGCGAAGTAAAAAGAAGCCAGATCAATGCTTTATCTGTGTTCCCAGACCCTGAGATTCTTTTTTGGCCTGACATCAAGATAATTACTGTTGCTTTTTTTTCTCAAGCTCTGTAACAATTGATTTTACAGTTCAATTAATTTATTTATTTCCTTGTTGTAATTGCAGACTGATTCCCACACAGCACGTATGGTTATCTTTTCACAGAGAGGTTTTTCCTTTGTGCTGAGAAGGAGACTTAGAGAGGAGAGGGGAGAACAAGAGATAAAGCAAAGGAGAAGGTGAAGGAACTGTCAGTTCAGCAGATCAGTCACTTCTTTTGTATTGAGGTGGTGGCAGAAATCTCAGAGGTGGATATCAAAAGATATAAAGTAACTTGAAAGGAGGTGGTGATCTGTGTGTGGGTGGACACCACTGGCATTGAGAGCACAAAACACATACTGACTTTAAAACTGACCGCGTAAACATACCAATATACTGTTATGAACAGCAATCACACCAATCAACAGCAGTGGAATTATCTCAGGCTCTGTTTGTGAATTATTATGTAACAGAAAATGATTGACCTATGTTCAGAGAGTTAATTAAATAATCTCGACTTATTAAGTGTGATCTGTTCCAGGGCTCTGTATTGTGCGTGCTCACTCACTCTGGTCATTCTTTACTGGCACGCCTAAATGGAGCAGAGCTATTGTTAATGGTATTAGCTCCACGTGTGCTTTTTCTGTTAAAATAAAATAAAAATAAGGGAAAAAAATACATATGGAAACACATCTGTTATAATACATCTGTTACATTTAAGTATTACTTTTTTTTTAATGCATACCAGTGCTGCTTAAAGCTCCTTGTACTATGCATATCGAGTCCTTCGTCTCTCCATTCATCCATCTACTATTGTGTTCATTCCAGGTGGAATTAATGGTGTGGTTGCTGGGTGTAGTGATTCTCTTCTCTACTCTCTCTTAAGAATATGGTTGCAGGTGTCTCATATATCTGATGTATTGATCAGTGTTTTTGCTACACAGTGGTTTGCAGTGACCTTCATGACCATCTAGTTGCAAACCTCATGGAAAAAGTCAGAAACATGGGACCTTAGTTCTTAGTTCTGTATTTGACAGAATCATCACTTTCATCTATCTGTGACATCATTGGTTTTATATTTACCAGGTAAAAAAATAATCTCAATTTGTACGCAGATGACACTATATTATATACAAATAAGGAATATAAATGCCTATCAGTATACAAACAAAATAGTTTAAAGGTTTAGAAAGTTTCCACAACTATCTCTGCTGCCTCTGTATAAATAGTATTACACAAAAAATGTACTAAAGTCATTAAATTATATTTATTTGATGATGATTAATGATTAATTATCTCATCTTTGGGTTCTTTAGCCCTAAAGATGCATCTGTTTTGAAGTTCCAGTCATGCCATCCTCATCAGGCGGTCAGTTAACATTGCCAGCTACTAAATGTAGTTTAACCATGGATGAGATATCCTGAAATAAGCTTAAATATCTTCAAATCCATGGCAACTGAGCAAACCTAATCTACTGCTAAGTACTGTGTAATGCAGATGAAAGCAACTAAATATAAATATACATCTGGTGAGATCATGTGCTGTGAAGGTCAAATGGATAATATTACTCATCCAGAGCTACCTGTATTATGTATCAAATACTCCTCCTTGTGGCTAATGAAGGTACACACTTAACATCAAACATAAAATCCACAATAAAGCTACACTGAGTATAATTGCGACAACTTCACCTTTGTAGGTGCTGTACTGAGATGAGTGGAGGGAGGGTTAATGGCTACTTTGTGTACACTTGTGACAGAAGAGAGGAGTAAACTGACAAAACAACAAAAATGTGTTTTGTCAGCGTTTCGTCGTTTTGTCTAGCGTTTCCCATTAAGACTGACTTTTTTTTACAGCACACTGAAGAGCTCATGCTATGACCCAGACTTCTGTACCAGCTACTGCACACTGATATGTGTGACTTTATAGCCAGTAGGTATGAGTCTTCCATATCCTTCATATGAACAGACAGTTCTGGTGTGCACCTCTTTCTCCCTCCTCTTCTCCCTCATGCTTATCTCTTCCCCCGCTTTCATCTTCCCATCCCTCTCAAGGCCTTTCACTCCACCCACTCCCATCTCCACACCTCCACTCTCTGTCTTCCTCTATCTCTGTCTCTCTTTAGGTGCTAATGCTGGTCATTGAAATAGGATCCTTAGTCACCTCTCCTTACACACACACACACACACACATACACACCTTCCCCAGAGCCCACGCGCACTCATAGCACGACATCCTTTCAAGTCTTCTTTTAAGTCACCAGAGCACATTAATATGAATACGTCTCATTATTCCACATTCAAAGTGCAGGTTCAAAGTCGCCTGCCTGCCACTCAAAAGCAGAACATGATAAACTGGTGCTTTACATAGACCAAAAACAATTATGTGAAGCATGTGAACATGTGGCAAACCACGAACAAACAAACATTATGCAAAGGGGAAATTGAAATTATTGAAATTGTTCTTTGTTTATTTCCCTTAACATGTGTGTACTGTGTGAATACAATTCACTTAGTCCTAATGCACAAATTTTATTGCTTTATATTTGAGTCTTATTTTCTTGAGAGCAATAGAGTAAAGTGCATTTTTCTTCTTTATTGGACTGAAAAAACAATTTCAACTGTTCTGGGAATAAATGGAATCATATCACCCACTGGCAGATACTTCTTTCTTGTTTTCATAAACATCAAATTTTAATGTTAAATTTAAGATTCAAAGCTACCCTGCTGCTCATAACAGTCTCCTGATCTCATTTGCTCCGGATTTGGTGCACTATGTAGAAAATGCCTGGAATAGTGTATGTTGTTGCAGTACATTATATACAGGGCATCACAATTCCTGTAAAATCAAATGCAGCTTTAGTTTTGAAGAGTATCATGTTATATTGCCTACCTCTTATTGTGTTTTATCACACTGAGAATATTATATAAAATACACTCACTATACATGGATACATGGACATTACTGCAAGAGGGTTTCACTTTCAAACCCTTGTATTACTATTTAATATATGTAAAGTGTGGTCTGGTTTAATGGAGAAAAACTTTATGTTTTTTTTGTTTACAAAACTATTAAATATCTTCATCTAACTTTATCCAAAGTGCTTTATCATACACAAGAATCTAGGGTCAAACTCAGGTCTGTTGTGTGACAGTCTCGTG
>OMLM01012080.1:44976-59282 GCA_900302695.1 Helostoma temminkii
TCGTGCTTTGTATGTACAACATCCACCCCAGTTGCTTTCCGTTACTCAGTGTTCCACTCCATAAAAAAATACATCACATCTGATCAGAATCCATCTAATGCATTATGTTCACTTCACTGACATGTAACTGAATGATCAGTCAAAATATATTAATAGTAATATTAATATAATACTTAATATTAATATAATAATAGTTACAGATATGCTTGTTTGTAGGTACACACAAACATTGACGCTGACTTCATACACACTGTCTTCATTTGCCACGTTGTCTGATGTCAACAAAACAGCTGAATGCAACTAAATCAACTGGGGGTTGAACAGGAATGTGATACAGAAATATTAGTCCTAGCTGCTGAGTGATTGTGACAGAATGACAGTCAGTATTTCACAGCCTCCGCGATTAACTGTTCATTAATTGAAACTCAAGACTCAGTATTCAGTCCAACAGCAACCATGAGGAACTTGTGTTGTGTCCATCTCTTCATGTGTGTTGTGTTTTTGTATATGTTTCTGTTTTTTACTGTCATTTCAAAATGGTAACATCACTACTGTTTTTTTGCCAGCATAATAAAATGCTACATAGGAAATGGTCAGTGTGCTTAAAAATGGTGTTTCCCTCTTGTTCCACTAAATGCTTTTAGACATCCCATTGCTTGGTAAGTCAGCATGAGCTGATTTACCTGTTAACAGATCATCCTTAATAGAGTGAACACTGTAGAGACTGTGTGTGTGTGTGTGTGTGTGTGTGTAGTTCAAGCTGCCCTAATGCTCTTGGTGCTTTTGAACTTGCTGTTGCATCTTAGGAGCAAAAACACACAACAAGGTAAGAAACATTTTTAAAAAGGTTGACTGGTTTTCCTCTTCTGTGATTAAAGACATGCAATAAAGTGAGCAATAGTCATTGTGTTCAGCGATGCTGGTATTAAGCTAGTACTGTGTAGTAGCCTTTCTTAACTATTTTATTTTTGTTTGCCATTAGTTTAAATTGCTTATTTTAGTCAGGTTTTCCAAATTGTTCATTTTCCCGAGCTAGAGAAGCACCAGTCCAACTTTACATTTCTCAATACTCACTCAGTGTGTCTGAGTTAAAGCCTTTTTTGTGTTCATCTCCATCTGTATTTTTCCGCTGTTTTAAAAAAATGCTTATGTAATTGTGTGGAACTCAATAAATCATTTTAGTTTTTTATATTTTGTCTTGTTTGGGAAATTCTCATGATAGGCAGCTGTATTTAAGGTGCCAGGGAGTTATGTTCCAGTGTCTTGTTCAGGGATACTGGCCAAGAGGAACCACAAACACACTGACCCTGTGTTTAATGGACAGCTGCTTAACCAATTGACCACAGTCAATCCAATTTTACACCAAAAATTACTGTGGCTCAAAAAAATCAACTGGGTGGCAAATCACCAGCCAATACCAAATCATTTTAATATTATATACCAAGCAGGTGCATCTCCACTCTTAACAGAAAGGAGCAGCAAAAACATTTCCAGACTCCTGCTGGTTTTAGTACAGCGCCTTACTCAAACATGGAACTCCACCAATTTTACACATCTGCATAAATAGGGGAGCGTTACTGAGTAGGTGATGAAAAGTCAGGCAGTGTGGCGCTGAATACTTCTGGTCAGGCATGGCACAGCACCCAGTCACTTTACTGAAAAATGTTCATTGTACACATAAGTCAAAAACGTTTTCTAGGTTATGGGTTAGTTTCTGCACTGGGCAGCCAAAAGTAAGTTACTTTCCTACATTGCAGG
This sequence comes from Helostoma temminkii, assembly GCA_900302695.1. Lineage (NCBI taxonomy): Eukaryota > Metazoa > Chordata > Actinopteri > Anabantiformes > Helostomatidae > Helostoma > Helostoma temminkii. The sequence goes on from OMLM01012080.1 coordinate 46,735, forward strand.
AAGGTTTCACACGGATGGGGATTGTTCATTGCATACAGTAGTTATATTAGTATAACACACTGAAATGTTTAATGGGTGGAGTGAACTTTTACTTCCTCGTGCTGCAAATTTTGGGCAACAATAAAACCCTATAATCAAATAGTCAATCACTGTTTGCTTATAGTTATTCAGTTAAACATATCCGCAATACATATTCACCTTTATTACCTATAGGAAGTTGTTTCTGCTCTGTGCTGTTCATTCCCTGCAGCACACAACACACCTAGATGTTGTTAATTTTCTTAGCTCAACCCATATTTTCTCCAGCTGGTACAAAGATTCAACGGGCAGCTTTCCACCATGTGGTAGCTTCTTTAACCACAAGACAATCAGTTCCGCCTTTACAACATACTTCCCATAAAATCATGTGGCACAGGTGCTTCTGTGAAGAAAAAGTGAAGGGATTGGTGCTTCAGTTGGATAAACTCAGCATCATGAATTATAAGCTGGACCATTGGTTCCAATTTGTCTTCCTGGTCTTGAGGTAATGAGACTCTCTTTATGTTGCTCAGTTGACTGGAAGACACTCACAGATACACACACATTACACTTGCACACATACTGTACACATGCACACATCTATGCGTGCTGGCTCGCACCATATATTCACACACACGCCATTAAGTTAATTAACTAATACATCTTTTCAGGGTCTTGCCATATCTATCACAGTGGGTGTAAGGTTACTCACAGGAGACAACCAACAATGGCCTGCAACCACAAAGAGTTTGCAACAGACTTATCTTGTTTCTAAGGAGAGCGAAGAAGGTGCAGAAGGGGAAAGAGAGAAATGAGAGGGTGCTAAGGGACAGAATCTGAGAGATAACACACAAATACTACCTGCCATAGGCCATTATGTCTGTTTCACGGTGCAGCCCTGTGCCCACAGTACATCACCACTGGCTTATTGCAGGAGACAGAGATAGCTCCACACAATACTGAGGTACAGATGGTACATGTGGATGAATGCGGTTCGTGTCTGTGCGATAAAGAGAGAGATTGTGTGCAGGGAGGGGAGGAAATGGAGCGGATGTGCTTTGGATCAGTGTGGAATGTGAAGAGGAACAAGCTATATACAATGGGTGTCTCGGGGGAAAAATGAAATATGTCAAAAGTTAGAGGAAATACAAGATGAAGGAGGGAAGGGAACATGAGGCCATAAAATGGTATAGTGGCTAAAACACTGATGATGAGCAAAATGAGATGAAATGTGGCATCTTTGGCATTTCATATATGCAGGCCACACCAAAAATAAAATATTTCACATCACTTAATCATGCTCTGGTGTGACAGGATCAGCCAGGTTTTAGCAAAGCCCACAAATCTTTGTCCATTAAGAGAAAGGTAACAGTTTCAATGAAAGATTCAAGAGAAGTGTTACTGGGACATCCTGTGCTTTTGTCAAAAAGTTATTAAAAGTGTGACACCATAAAATTGGAAGCACCAGGGTTCCCATGATGTTTTTAATGGCATAAAGGGAAGTTGTTGCCATAGAAAGAGCGAGCACAAGCAACTCCATTTCCTAAAAATACATTTTTATACACTTAACTGCAGTCACAAATATATTTGTATGTAGAATAATTGCAATTAAATGACATTTTCTACAAATACAATAACGTTGATAAATACATTTACGACTACAGCATTATTAAACTTCTGTATGGTTATGTTTAGGTACTCACTTGGTTGAGGTTAGAAAAAGACTGATGACGTTTGCCTTAGTAGGGTTAGAGTTGGCACAAGCGACTTGTAAAAACACCAGTTTTATTGGTCTAAATGTATTTATATTTTCATATTTCATGTTTGCATGCCATCCATTAATGTAGAGTTCAAGCTGCTTATTTTTGATCAGATGATTATTGTAGGTTGTGACAAGTTACTGATATCTTTCTGTTTTGTTTTTACACTCTTTCACTGGCAAATACCTGATGTGAGAGTATAAAGTAAATATTTCTGGCATTGTCAACTAAACCACTGGGAACCTGTGTTTTTACTTCTCTCATGGCTCATCCATTTAAAATGTCAATCAAGCACATTGGAAGAGTGCTGACTGCGATTGTTTCAAGGGCCTACCTTCTTCTGCAGCAGCAGTGACGCTACTACAGTGTTGCTTTACTGTCTGAGAAGAACAGTATTTATTGATGATAAATTTAACTATAAAACACACACACAGTGCTTTTATAGCATGCATCATAGACCACCATAGCTATAAACTAAGACAGTGAAATTGAATAGATGGGCTTTTATTTAGTGTTGACAGAAACAGTGAACCACTGGTACCAGAGTCAGGCCAATTGCAGTAATCATTAGAACAGCAAGTATCAAGTTTTTTTTTTATCATATCATATCATATTTTGATCATATATAAGACGGGTTATACCCAGAACATTGAGATAATCAGAAACCTGAACATGTGTGATGTAAACAGTTATGACTGTGGGTGCAGACCCCTCTTTGACTCCCTGCCACCCAGTCCCTCTGGGTTATTTCTGTTCTAAACGAGTTACCACAGTGGTGCCAAATAAACCTGTTTCAGTGTCTGGCTGTCTGGATTCCACTGCATTTACCACCTTGCCTGGTTTTCTCTATTTAACACTGATAATGGACAACTGAAATGATCATTTATCTTATGTTTCAGTAGTGTCATACATTCACCTGACCAGAGCAGCAGTCTCATTCCACATGATGAATGACTGTCATTCGTAGGCCTGTCATGATATTTACTTGGACAATAAGTTGTTCCAGAAATAACTGATAGTTGACATTATTGACATTATATGCCAATTTGCTCTGTATGATTCATTTCAGTATTTTATCCAGTATCCACACCACATGCTGAAATGCCGCTTACACCTTCTGTACCCCTTCTAGAGACTTCAAGAAAGCCGGGTACTCTGCACTGCTGTATGGCCCGTGGCACAAACAACAGTGAGAGACCTATCCCCTACCCGAAGGCACAGTGAAGCAACTCTCTCGTCCACCGGGGAAAATTTCAACACATGGCAGCTGAGCTGGGGAACTATAAGCAAGCCCACCCCCACCCGCCACCTGTCACCATGGGCAAATCCAGGGAAGTAGAGAGTCCAACCTCTCTCAAGGAGAGGAAGTGGGCCCGACTATCTCTACCGGGTCCTATGGGCAAGACCCCAGCCACCGGGCGCAGGTCTACGTGCCCCAACCCCAGGCCTGGCTCCAGGGTGGACCAATTCTTATTGGTCAAAAGGATTAAGGTCAAAAGCCTAGCCAAAATGTTCATGACATGAATTATGTAAATGGGCAATATCTAAGCAAAAATGATTGATGTCCATATTTCATACCATAATCGATAACTAGGCGTAGTTGGTCTGATTTATGCATCTTATTAACTCTGATTTTGATATCTAACTGTAACAGCTCAGTGAAAATAGCTGGCTCTCTAAGTGCTGAGGCTTCACTGTTTATCGCCTCACTATAAAGTAAATAAATGCACTTTTACAAACAGCATCATCTTTAGCTTACATTTAGATTTTTAAATGAGTTTCAAGCTCTGAATGGTAAAGTGGTATAGTTGTTTTTTTGTTTTGTTTTTTACTAAAGTAGCAGCAGATCTTCTCTGACAAGGTCATTCTTTTTTTTCAACTGGAATAGTTGTGTCCATTTAAACCTTAGAAATGCTTCATCGCCTTCGCCTGCTTTATTCCATGTGCACTTTGCATGGCAGCCACTACAGTCTGGTTTAATTTACTTATTAAAAGATCTGTACAGCAACAATAATATTTCCATTCATTTCAAGATGTTATTGCAACATGAATAAGTCTTTCTTCATATAGCGCCATTAAGGTAAGGGTCAAACTTATTAAATCTTCTTTTAAAGATGAAGAACTGTGCTACAACTGTGTAAAAGGTTGTAGCAAAGGCCCCATGACCTTTATTTCTGCCTCTATTTTACGCTACTCTACCTCAGGTTTTAAAAGTGACTTCTAAGAAGAAAAGGAAAAGGTGAAAACAAATATTACAAGAAGAGGAGTAAGGAATTCACACAGATACACGTGCGTGCACGAGCGCGCACACAAAGATGAATAATAGTACAGACTTGCATGTGATACTGTTTTACTCATTCAGCGTAGGTCAGCCTGCAGCAGATATGATGGGATTGGATTCAGTGGCTTATCTCTCCATGAAAATGTAATTCTAAGGTAAACTCTTACACACAACACAATAGCCTTCCATATATTCACTGCACACAGAGATACAAAGTGTGAGTGTGCCTTACTGTAGCCCTTTAAGAACACACTGTATTACAGATCCCTTCCATGTTAGCAGGCATTCAATCCAAGAAGGTCTAGGATATGAAATTAGGGTGTAATATGATTAAGGAAGAATATAATACAATGTGATTTAATTTGATGGAGGGGCTCAAGCCAAGAAAAGATTGAGAGTGAAATGAAAGGTCTCTGTTCTTTTCTGTGCTTTTCTGTGGCATTGATGAGATCAGGTTTTTCTATTAAAGATGTAGTGATGACGGCTTTACAATGCTGCCTGTTGGCGTTCAAACTCAACTGAAGACAGGAGATAAAAGCTTCAACCTCCTACAGTACCTACTGCTCAATCCCTACCTCGATCTCTCTCACACTCTCTCCTCCTCTTCGATTTGTGATTTAAAGATCTGTAGACAAGTGATAAGACGTCAAGCGAGTGCATTTTTTTTTTCTTCTCCCAGAGTTTCTCTCAAGGCGTCTCCTGTTCCTCATTCCAAGTTTCACTGCAAGTTTTTTATATTCCCCTACAATCTTAAACTCACACACTCAGTCAGGAACCTGCTGCTACAATATATCCTCTGCTCTAAGTCCATTATTTTCACACTCTCCTGTCTTCTAGTTTCTGAACCTAAACTTGACTGGAAGACCTGAGGCTTGATTCCTGCTGTTAGTTCTTTCACTTCACTGACTTCTCCCTCTCTTGCTCTCTTTTGCTTCCCCATAGAAAAATTAGCTAAGAAATGATAAAGGTGGTCCCTGCTGAAATAATTCAAAGAAAACAAAAGAAATCTACACACTGCAGGCCCACGCTGACTTATCATTTTGCTCAGCTGTCATGGATCTGTTCATCATCTGTTGACATGGCAAATGCAAATCCAACACTGAATCACCATTAAGCACTTGTTTGGTCTCCCTGTACTCCTTACAGAAATTATATAATAACGGTAATGACGGTAATGAGTTTATTGATCCCTTTGGGGATATTGTTGTTTGGATACAGAGGCAGACCTTACCGTTAAGCAACAGTAGGCAATTCCATTGTAGCTCTGGCTGTATGTTTAGGGTGGTTGTCCTGCTGGAAGGTGAACCTCTGGCGCAGTCTTTTGCAGCCTCTGACAGATTTTCTTCCAAGATTGTCCTGTATTTAGCTCTATCCATCTTCCCATCATCTGCAACTGCTCCAGAGTTACCATGGGCCTCCTGGCTGCTCCTCTGATAAATGCTGTCCTTGCCCGTCCTGTCAGTTTAGGTGGACAGTCTGTTTGGTGTGTTCTTTAGCCTTCATGATGCTGTTTGTTCACTAATGTTCTCTAACAAACCTCTGAGGCCCTCGCAGAACAGATGTGTTTAAGTACACAAATCTATTTACTAATTAAGTGACTGAAGGCAGTTGGATATCAGAGTAAAGAGTAAAGAGGGCTGAATACATATCCATGCCACACTTTTCAGATCTTTATTTACGAAAAACACTTTTTCGTTTTTATTCCACTTCACAATTATGCAATACCTTGTGTTGGTCAATCACAAAAAAAAAACAATAAATTACATTTAAGTTTGTGGTTATAACGGGACAGAATGTGGAAAAGTTCAAGGTGTATAAATACTTAGTCATGACATATACAGTGGATTGCATGACATAGCTGCAAATACAGGACCGGAGGAGCAAGGAGCAGAGTTATGGCTGTAGTGTTTATTTTAGTTCAAAGAAATTTTCTGAAGTGAGTTATTGCCCAAAACTGCCTCACCTGCAGTGTGGTAGGAGAATCCTGAACTGAATCTCTCTCTCTTCTATTCTCAATAATGCAGAGAGGATCAGTTCAGATGAAGGACAGAACTTTTCCTAAAAATCACAAGGGGTGCAGATTTACAAGCAATAACTACTACACCCATATAAGAAAAGACAACCAGGTCCTGGCTTTGATAAATAAGGATTTAGAAGGTGGAGAACCATGGATGCAAAGGGAACCATGCCTGTTTTAACCTTGGGCTCACAACTTGCTACATCCACCACTGTTTGGAACCCCACCATCATCTACTGCCGCTTTCCAGTGTATTGTCCAAGGCCACTTTAACATGTGGCCAGGAGGAACCAATAATCAACCCCAGGGTTCAAAGACTGTTCTACCAACTGAGCTGCACGCCACCCCAATATCTGGCTCTTGGAAGTATTACAAGAATTTGCAGCTTGACTCACTCAATGGAAACTGCTCTTCAGGCATATTAGCCAAAATAGCTTCCTGGAAGCCACTTTGTTTCTTACTACATACACTTTATACTGCAGTGATGTCAGAAAGTGCTACAGATATAAAAGGGGAGTTTTGTTGCAGTACCATGAATGGCCACTGGGACATATTGGCTGAAGGGCTGAATGATTGGGCTATATTAAGCTCTCTTAATAAATCCAAGTTCTTTGATTGTAGGTTCAGGGCTAGTTGCTAACTTTATCTGTCAGTAATAATAAACCAAGTACAGGTTTAACTCAAAAACATGTTTCTCATTACTTTGAATGCAATACATTACTGATTAGTAATCAAATTGTAATTGAAGTACATGGAATTGTCTAATTGCTCACAAGGTGATTTTATTTCCCAAGCTGCATAGACTTTCCAGTCCTCTGCTGGATTTCTGATCCGGTGCCTGGATTTATCCATTATGCCACAAATGATTAATGATGACACTGATGGATGATATCCAAAACACACTAGCTTAACTAGTAAATTGGAAAAAAAGACATCAACTAAAAGAGAGATAATTTTTAATGTAGAATTATATGCAACAGTAACTATAACCAGAGAATGTATATTTTTGCAGCAGGTTGTAGACAGAAAATGAGAAGGTGAAAATAAAAACAGACTGACCTGTTTGATGGTTTGTCAATAAAATATGATCATAAAAATGATGTTCCTGTAGTGACTAAGGGTAGAGTGGAGAGTGGATTGTGAGGAACACACGCAGTGGCCACTTGTAGCCAGTTGGGCGGTCTCTGAGCAAGGCAACAATCACACGCCACCGTAGCAGCACTGCCAGCAATCACTAATCAGACTCTGCCTACATAAGCATCCGCTCTCTGGACCTCGCACTTAGGGAACAAAGTTGGTGATGTCCCCCGTGGTGTTCTGTAGCGCAGAACACAACTCCAGGCAGTGGAGCTGCTTGAAATCAGAAGCTGTGGCTTTTACTCTGAAATGTTTGTTTTATGAAGTGGAAAGGCCCATGGAGTGTGATATGGTCCACAACAGCAACACGTTTCAGGTAAGAGACTGGAGTCCATTCAACCAATTCACACCACCTGAGGAAGGCCACAGTTAACAACCCTGTTTAATGGGAGTAGGAGGGGTTGCCAGGGTTAGGTCAAGAAGTATTTGGGCAGTGACAGAGTTTTTATGATTTTGCCTTTTGTAGCCAGTAACTTCAGGCACTCATTAAATGTGAAGGATTCTTATCCAAATTTAAAAAAAAGGGTAGTTAAGGGTAATAGTTATATTTATGTTATATATGCTTAAAAAAGCTGCCATTCCTAAATGGTAAATGCCATATTTTTGTGAAACCTCTTAAAAAAAAGCTGAAAGTCTACACTTTTAACACATCTCGATTGTTTCATTTCGAATCTACTGTGGTGGTGTATAAAAGCAAAATAAAAATTCATGAAAACTCACTGCCCTGATACTTCCTGGCCTAAATGTACATTCCTCTACAGTTAAACTACATTCATTAATACAGTGTGTAAGAAGTGTAATTACTGCATAAGTTATGTTCCAGTGCATTGTATTTAACATTGAGGAGCGACTCAGCTTCAAAATCAGCTCCACCATTTTTTTGCCATGTAGCAGCACACCTAGGATGGACTACATGCCTAATGGCCAGTTTAACGAGTTTGCTCTAGAATAAATGTCTACACAGCACATAAGTTACGGGAAGAAATAATTAATGAAGTAGAAAAACATAACTGCAGATGCCTCTGTGGGTAGGGGCCTCAGTGAATGGTGTGGAGACAATTTTTTGGGCTGCACATACACATCTGTAGAGAGTTTGTCCTCACCCTCACAGGCTGGAATAGTGATGAAATTTACAGCATACAAACACACAGATACAGAAAGTATATATGAGTTTGGTTAGAGTGGTGGGATTGAAACTCAAAGCAATATGCTTAAAGGTGCTAAAATGCCCTGCTACTATTCTGTGTTTTTCACTACAAATGTCACTTTCTTTTTCTCAAACCTACCATTTTTAACACAGCTGTCAAAATTTGTCATTTTAGTCTTGTGTATTTACCACGCAGTACAACACTACAACACAAAAGCTGCAGTACATGTTCCAAGTAGTAGTGTCAAGATCAAATCAGTTACATGATCTGTGATCAACTAATACAGAAGTATATTGAAATATTTAGATTCAAATGAATTTTGGCAAAGAATCAATCAATGAATGACTAAAATCCACCCCAGACCTGACAGTATGTGAGCTGCAGGTGCTGCAGGCCCTCTGACACAGTGACAGTACAGAATATGTCCATAATGAAATTACTTATGGATAAAAGGGCACAACAACACACAATTAATCAGCTTTGATTCTAACGACACATTCTTTTCACTGTGATGAATTAATTGAAATCAATAGTTAATCAAAAATGCAGATTGTGGACGACCTAACAAATCTCGGATGTTCTTTTTTACACTGAAATCGTTCCTGCTGTGTTACAAAGATTCTTTGAAATTTTTTCTACCATTGTTTTCCACAATTGTATCCACTGAAACATGTCTAGTATATCCTATGCAAAGGTCTCAGCATGACGTACGTTTACTTAGAAATCCACAATAACTTTGCTAAAAAAAACATTTTCTTCAAACTGAATCTAAAAACTTCATATTGACTGAAGAGAAAGGAGCATCCTATACCTAAATGAATCATTGCCATACATGGGTATGTTGAATACAGAACATTTCCATCCATTTTCTGCAGACTCCACACAGAAAGACCCACCTGGCCGACCCAGGAATCAAACCCAGGACTTTCTTGCTGTGAGGCAACGGTAACCACTACACCACCATACTGCCAAAACGTTTCCTCTATATAATATATGTACAATGCATATGGTGTAATGTCAGTTCTGTTTTTTCTTTACTGTGTGGTAATGCAGGTAAATATATCAATTGTGTCATTAAAAGAAAATGCCTTTGTCTATCTGAACTGGGCAGATTATGGTTGACATTTACAGTAGATGCTGGTATCAGACGTATCGGAGACACAGTAGATAGATAAAGAGCCAGTTACTAAATATCCTACAGTGTGTGTGTCAGAAGAGCTCAGCATGTGTGTGTGTGATGCCGTCATTAAGTACACTGGCCTTGAAAGCATAAAGGGTCAGCTCCTCTGTGTGTGAGGAGAGTGAGGCTATATTAAAGGAAAACACAAAGTTCTTGGAGGATTTCTGCTTTGAACAACTTTCCTTTTAAGTGTACAGAGCAGTAACACGAACTATTTAGTGTGCACTGTTGAGTCGCACTATGCCCACATGCTATAACTTACAGGTGTAGTTACTTTGTGGTGGGTTTTTCCATCCTTTATTGCCAGCAAGTCAAAACGCTCAAAGCGTTTGGCTTTTCACAGCTGGGTGTCATAACATGGTCACAGAAAACCCTTTTACCCACATGCATATCTGAGGTTTCAAAGCAAGAGTCCCTAAGGACAGGTTCAAACACCCCATAGCAGTACATCCAAAAACTGCTAAAAATTCTGTATGAAAGATTTTTTTTCTGGACTAAAGTGATGGACTGACTGGTAATTTGACCAAGTCATTCTAGTACAATTAGTAGCATTAAAAGAACTTTTCATTCTACACATTACTGGAAAGGTAATACTACAACTGCCAATGCAGAGATGCTTGAAGATTCAAAAACAAAGACAAAATGTCAGTGTGTCTCTCATTATATGTGCTTTTTGTTTCAAAGAGGATGCTGAAATCCTTCCTATTAAGCTGCTTTTCTACCTAGGCTTCTCCTGTATGAGTCACTCTCAGGCTGTGCCTGCCCACTGTTGATGGAAAATCCTATTTGATGAAGCGCCAGTGCCTCACTAATCCAAGCCCTTTGGCAATGGAGGTCAGTAGAATCAAACTGGAATAAAAAGAGACACAAAAGCAGCTGTTCATTGGCATGGTCAATAACCTGAAACTCAATTTGACCTCCTGCTTAGCAGATATCCTAGAAGGAAAGCCTTTCATTACATTTTACAATATTACTAATTCAAACTTGGCTATAAACATTTGTTCTGGTGCTATTCCCAGTGAAAGGAAGGTGAGCGTTGAGAAAGTCTAATGGTCTTAAAAGGAAAGTTTGTACTTTTTTCAGTTTGATAAAAGGTGCTGAGTTACTCTCAGTAGCAACATTATTGGCAGGGATATCTGAGATCTTTGAGCTCCAAGACTAACAGGCCCTACTGGAAGAGAGGGAGCTGTTAATCAAGCACAGTTTGTACACAACCTCACAACGCTGAGAACACAGCTAATCAGACAACATGAGTGAAGACACGTGTGTGTTGAGCTATGTTTCAGCTCCAAGAACATTTACGGCGCTTATAATATATAGCCTGTGCTGGCCCTTTGCTTGCGTGTTTTTGTTTTTCTATCAGACACCAGGTAACAGGTGGCAGAGCCAATCAAGTTATAGAGACACCAGATCTAAACTCGTGCTATAAATTCTTGTCCTTCCACAGTCACCTGGAGCTCGCCTCTCTAACGCGCATCCTAGTTCTTGTGTGTCATACAACATTATGTCATTCCTCATTCCTCCACACACACCCCAGATGACACGGATTACCACACCTCATTGTGTTGTGTGTACATATCTTGTCACTAATAGCTCTTCCTGACCGTAACCATGTGTTTTAACCTTAACCATACTTTATTTTGCCATACCTAATACATTTCCATAGCATATTGTACAACATAACACAAACACATTAGCCTATAACTCTGCCATGCTCTGCACAGCCCATCAGATATTAGTCATTATCATATTACAATAAATAAAAAGTTTACTGAAATTATTAATCAAGTTGAACTCATTGAACAATAGTTAGAGGAAAGAAGGAAAAATATATGTTATTAAGTCATTGTTTTCAATTATGCAACAGAAGGGCCCAGTGCTTCTAACAGTAGGCAGTAGTTCATCACTGACACTGCTTTGACAGCAGCTGAGGTAGTAACAGTTTGTGTGTGTGTGTGTGTGTGTGTGTGTGTGTGTGTATTATCACCTGTTCCCAGTGGCACTGTGGGCAGCTGCCCTTGCTGCCCATACCTAAATCCACTTCTGGGCTTATCTGTCAGTAAATTTGGGCTGAACCAGAGTCATCTCCAGGTCTGTACATCCACATTACACCATGACAGAGCATAAACATTCTTCTGTTCTTTAAAGCTGACTGATGTAGGCTATGTTTCCAAATTGACGCACATTTGACGCATTGCAGTGCAGATTATGGATGTGGCATATCAGCGGTAACTTGAGACTTATTTACTTCTAGATGAGGACAATAATAATGCTCACCTTACTGAAGTTTAATATAATATGAATACAAATTAATAGAAATTCATCAAAATTGACATCACCTTTATACAAATAGCACATACCATGCCACTATGCAACCCGCCCTCTGGGACTGCTCAGATGACATTGAAGGAAAACTGAGACACTCATATTTCAGTTGCATGATATTCTTATGTAATACAATACAAAGTAGCCTACTGGTGTTCATATTAAACAACTAAACATAGTCCTTAGAACAGTTTGGTGTGATGTCCTCTTGTATTCAGACAGAACATTAAAATCCTACTTCAGACTAACTGCCGTGTGATGAAATGAGAGGTATCCTGTCTATTTGTTATTTTGCTATCTTGTTCCTACATATTAGTAATTGTGGCCAAGCATTAAATAGTTTTGTTCCTATGTTTTATTTATCTAAATAAATGGCAGAAAATTACAAAAATAAACACAAATGAAATTTAATCAAATAACCAATTATTTAATCAATTATTCTGTTTTTGAATAAGAAAAATTATAAAAACAAGACTGTAGCGCATCATGATTGTTGTAGTAGTTTTTCCTGCCATTGTTTTCTAACAACATTTTAAACAAAGAGCTTTGGCACAGGAATGTTTTGGGCATTGTCTTATCCTTCAGGTCGATAATCATTTCTCTGAGCTGATATCCCTGCAGATTAGTCAAGCTAATGTTCTTTCTGTTTGTCCCATGAAACACACACCACAGGACATGTCAG
>OMLM01012080.1:81041-92348 GCA_900302695.1 Helostoma temminkii
TGGAGGGTGTGGCCAGATGACCAGAGTGAGTGTATGTGTGTGAATATGGTGTATGTTAGTGTGTGTGTCAGTGAGCATGGTCATTATTAATGAATCATGACAGACCAATGGAACAGGCACAAGGTGCATCTACAATGGAACATGTGATTATATCCTCCAGCATTGTTTGTTGTCTCCAGAGGCTAATTATGTGTGATTAGTGCACAATCAACTAGTTCCAAGATTGACTGAAGCTTAACAAGAGAGAACCAGACTGGCACTGCTCTTCTGCTGAAAACTATTGGGAATCAATGTGCTAAAGTGGCTTATTATGTGCCTCAAAGCTTACTTTGCCAAAAGGCTTTAAGTGCCATATGTGTAGAGTGCTCTGTATAAAAAACATGCAGTAGATCAGGATTTTATAATATTACAGATTATGTAGGTCAGTCACTTTACTTACACAAACATCAAAATACAGTACATGAAAAACCAGTAAATGTTGCATTGGTGCCATCCAGGACTAGATTGAGACTAACAAATTGCAGATGAGTTAATACATTTCAGCACTAAATGATATCTGTATCATTGTAAGTACAAGGTTTTACAAACGCACTTTGAAGCCTACAAAGTAACAATCAACACTCTTGTCACAAGTCAAGACATATTTTTCCCCATCAAACAGAAAAAAGATGAGCTTACAATATGTAGGATTTTTGGCTCCAGGAGACTGAACATTAAATTACAGCCACATGCAGTTCTCCCAAATCTGTCTTCCCTGTTAGAAACATTCAATCACTTTGAGAATTTAACATCCCAGAGGAATATGGAGTTACAAAGATCTGCTGTCAGACAAACTGGTGTGTTACAGTGATTCCAACAAGCATCTGTCTCTCTGTTTTGTACCAAAAAGTGAATTTTCTGCTTGTTTAGGTTCATGATTATACATCCTAAACCCATGTGTTGTGTCCTGAATTGATTTATAAGAATCTGACTCTACAATATGACTTTTTATTTTGAGCCTTTGAGATGTTTCTATCTTGTAGGCTATTGGTTTCTAATCATTTAGGTTACTTGAGTGTGTGCAGTGAAGTAAATAGAATAGAATACACAAAAAAACTGACAAAAGGTCATTCTTCCGTCTGGCTCGTTACTTCTATGTCTTATGTACAAGCATGATGCAAAAATAAAACGCCAACACATAAACGCACCTTTTTTCCACGTGTGACCATGGTGACCGAGATCAGATGTGGGTAAAAGAAGGCACAGCATTCACTTTCTTACTCCACCTTCCTCCATCCTCTTTGTCAGTCCTGTCAGATGATTAATTCTCTGCTCTCTCTCTCTCTTCTTGTCTCCCTCTGTTCATTCCTTGAATACACACAATATTAATTAGACAGAGACCCAGGTGGTGACAGAGGAGACAGTGCAGGGCCCCAGCATGCAGCTCACTTTGGAGCTGGCCATACAGACGATGAAATCTCACCTCCTTGGATTGTTTTATTTTAATTTGCTCTTAACTGAGCAGAAGCACATGTCTCGGAGCCCCAGTGTGCCTTTGTGGCATGGGCTGGGACAGATGCATGGGGTGTCACATCTGCACCGGATATTTTTACAGACAGACAGAGGGGGAATGAGGCGCAGTCGACGTCTTCTTCATCAATGTATCACTTTGTGTTTGAGCTTAACACTAACTTTTTTTATGCATCTGTGAGTGATGTCGGAAATTGAGATTCAAGCACATCCTGTGCAACAAAGCAGTGTCATTTCCTCCTCAAGTCGTGGGCTTCCTAAACATTTAGCCGCCTACATCTCAGATGGGACGAAAAATAAGCTTTCTAAACTCTCAGATGAAAATATATCTATGATGAATCTATACACAGATTACAGATACATGTGTAACAAGCCTTCCACACCTTCAAAACTCAAATTGAAGTGTCCCTGTCAGCCTATGTATCAAAAACGCCTGTGAATGTTCAGTGATAAATGGATGTGTGGGTGTGTGAATACTAGTTTGCTGTCATTGTACCTTTACAGCTTGGTACCAGAAAAGTGTTAAGAACATTTTGTCTCAATCTTTATTGCTGAGAGAACTTTGACTCCTCTGTAGCACACTTAGCAGCAGGCACCTGTCAATCAAAGTGTCCAGCGCTGTGATGTCTTTCACCTTACATTTCCCATTTACTTTGCTCTGCATGGTACACATTGTTTGTATGCTCATTCACCACACCTACACTGTTGTTATGTATCTTGTAAACAAGCTATAAACATGTCAAATTCGTCATCTTCCATATAAAGAATTGATATATATATATATATATGAATGGCTTATAGCATGAATGGCTACATTCATGCTGTAGGCAGAAATGGCCCAAATCAGATTTTTTGCCCATATCTGATTTTTTTGTGGCAGTCTGAACAACACAACTGACATGAAATCTGATTTTTGTCAAAAACATGGGCCACTTTCATGTGTGCTACTAAATCGGATAAGTGTCTGATCTTTTCCAATGTGACCTCACACTGAATGGTCATGCAACTTTTTTTTACCTGAGATCAGTGTCTTGGCATCAGAGTGTTGTGGAGAGGAGCTGTCAGACTTAAACAAAGGTGCTAATGTCTTGAAATTGTGGATGAAATCTGTTTCTGTGAAGCCGCTCACGTCACTGTCCCATAACTCTTGGCTCTAACGCATCCACACACATCTCTTTACAGACGTGGCAGCCATCGTTAAAGACAAGATTATTATTAAAAGCTTTTTCATTATCATTATTATTTGCAAGTCTTTCAGCTTCCACTGCGCTACACAACAAAATGAACCAAGTAGGCTCACTTCAACTGCGTCTATGTTTAATTTACACACGCCATGCTGCGTGTGACATCATATTACTGTTCTTCTGCACATGCGGGTCACTTCAGAGCCGCAGCCAGTTCACACTGAAGTCTGATATAAGTCACAATTTAAGCAATAGTCTGAGCAGACACATTAAAAACTGGATCTGATCAAAAAATCTGAATTGAGCAGTAAGACCTGCAGTGTGAATGTAGCCTAAGAGCTGCTCTTTAGCTGCATTATACATTTATTGTTCTTTTCTATTTGGAGGCATAATGTTGGTCGAGTCTGCGTTGCCCTTAGACAGAGTTGTCCTTTGTCACTTATTCAATTTGTGATTTATATGGACAGAATCTGGAGCTGGAGTGGACTGTTCGGTATGAGGACCTTCCATTGGAGATTTTCCATCCAACTAGTGGGAGTTCCTAGGGAAAACAATGAAAAGATTATATATTTGTCTAGCCTGGGAATGCTTTGGGATCACACAGGAGTAACTGCAATATGTTGCTTGGGGGAGGTACATCTAGTATACTTTGCTGAAACTGCTGCCACCATGATCCAACTCTGGATAAGTGGCAGAAAATGGATGCATGGAGGCCAGAATTGTAAATGGATGTCACAAAAAGAATCCACATCAGGTAGATACATACATTTTTGCAATACTACTTCATAAAGACGTTCTAATATGTTCACAGTCAGGTACCTGTTTATACAACCAGCAGACAACATTAGGAATTTCTTCCAGATTTTTTCCATGGATTATATACGACCACATTATGTACTGCCAAATGTCACTGGCTGTTGTCCCATACTATCATGGTGCATTGCAGCTATAATACATTATCAGACATCTAACAAGGGAGAAAAGAGTCTAAAGTCTAAAAATGCGAACTACATTCTAATAGTATCACTTTTAAAATGCAGCATGATGAAGTTGAAGACAACAAGCTTTAAATGTTATATATCTGCATGTTGTATATGTTTTAGTATTACAGAGGAGGAAAATTTGCAGTTCATTACACTTCTGTAAGTCCAGTCTAGTAATTATGTACATGTGACATTCCTGTAGTGCTGTGAACTATTTATTGGTCTACCACAGAAACAGCAAATCAAATCTAAGCAGCAAATTAAAACTAAACTAGATCTATATAGAATTCGGCTGAAAACCCAACAAATTCCACTTGAGCAAGCACTAGGCAATAATGGAGAGGACAATTTTACGTTAAAGGAAGAAAATTCCAGCAGAACAGGTTCGGAGTGGACGGTCATCTGCCTCCACCAAAGAACATTGTACACACAAAATAAACAATAAACAGCAGCATAGGCATACAGTATATTAATATATTTGTGTTTCACATCAAGCTTTACAATAGTTTGATGAGTTCAGATAAGAAATGCATTTACTGTGAAGACATAAAATCTAATCTCGTTTCAATATGCTGTTTTATGACCTTTCTGATTATTTTCATGGTGTATACATTTCTGAAGTAATCATAATGTACTCTAACCAAAGATTATAGACATATTGCTTTTATCACCTGCAGAGCACTGTCTTGTATGATAATTGCAGTATATGCTATAAAGTGAAACATGGGGGGCTTTGTTCTGTTCTTGTTTGCTTTTTATCCCCTTTCTTAGTCAACTGCCAAATGACCAGATGTAGGGTAAATATATGGTGCCACATAATTAAGAAAAAGAGATACACACACTGCACCAAACTGTGATAAAACTTTCCCTTGCTTACCTTGGGTTTCATGTTTTGTCTCAGTAAATGAAGTGTCTTCAGTATTAATTCCTAGGAAAACTCCACCAATCTGAGCTTCGATCTCCTCTCCCCATGACTCATCGCCCCACTACGAACTTTGGAATTCCATTGTTCTTAAAACTAATTTGCAGAGACACAGCTGCCTTGACTATCCATCAGCTGTACAACACCTGCGTTGCACTTTACAATCCAATAAAATATTTCTCACATCACTTTTTAACACTGCAATGAGACCAACTGTGTTTTCACTGTAACAGTGCTAGGCCCAGATAATTGAGTGTCCCCAGGAGATGTGCCCCCAACTCTGCAGAGAGCCCTCAATTGCCGTCTCTGTTACCATTAACAACAGGGTGCAAAGAATGAAAATGCAAAGAATGAAAGTTATTATTCGCTAATGTTAATAATTAGGTGCAATAGATGTGTTTGATGATGTTTTCATAATGAAAATGAATCAATATATTCATTACTGCAAAAAAATGTTTAATGGATTTAAAAACAATGGTACCCAATTATGTCAAGCCTAGAGGAGATACTTAAGGTAGCTGAATGTTAGCTGAATGTCTGCTTAATGTGGATAGAATGGTTTTAAAAACATATTTACTTTAAAGTATGATGTTTGCTATAGTATGTATGTCACAGTCATACTAAACATTGACTCACTCACTGCCCCAGATTACTGCAAATAAATTTTCTGAGCCAACCAATTCGCTAAGGGTCCATTTGTTAGCCTGCTAGCTTAGCTTGCCACTAGGGTGCTTGGTATTCACTGAATCATTGCAGAGATGAAATAAAGCTGTCTGACTTAACAGACTTGCTAATGTTCAGTTAGCTAACTTGTTAAGTTATTATTACTATTAATTTATAGTTATAGTAGTAAAAGTGAATGCTTAGCTAACAGGCTATAATAGCTTCCTCTAGCTCCAACCACTAGATACACTCTGATTTGCTAATGGTCAAGTTCACCACACTTTACATGGAATATTTGCATTTGCATAGGTATTTGCATATTGCAGATTTCTTTTGCCTCCTCAACAGGATCATTTTATTGGGGTGATTCCACTAGAATTAATCTCTCCAATCTCTACACACTTAATTTGATTTGAAATTGGATTTAGAAAACAGTAGTGTCAAGGCCCTTATACTTCACTTGATGCTGTGAAAAAAGTATTACTAGTGTGATTGATTCATATTTGTTACACTTGAATGATTCAGAACATCAGACAAATTTTTATATTACACAAAGATAACCTGAGTAAATACAAAATGCTGTTTTTAAATCATGATTTCATTTATTAGGGGAAAAAAGCTGTCCCTATGTGAAAAAGTAATTGCCCCCTAAACCTAATAACTTTTTGTGCCACCCTGGCAGCAATAACTTAATTGGCAATGAGTCTTTCACGTCATTTTCACATTGTTTTATTCAGCCACATTTGAGGGTTTTCAAGCATGAACAGCTTGTTTAAGGTCATGCCACAGCATCTCAGTAGGATTTAAATTCTGACTTTGACTAGACTGCTGCAAAACCTTAATTTCTTTTTTCTTTTTTATCTTAATTTCTTTGTGAGCCATTCAATGGTGGACTTGCTGGTGTGTTTTACGGTATTGCCTTGCTGCATAACCCAAACTGCCCTTAAGCTTGAGGTCCCAAACTGAAGGAATTTCTGGTAGAGCCCAGAATTCATGGTTCCATCAATTATGGCAAGTCGTCCAGGTCCTGAAGCTGCAAAGCAGCCCCAGACCATCACACCATCATCACCAAACATTTAACTGTTTATACAACATTCTTTTTATAAATTGCTGTGTTAGTTTTATACCACATGCAATGGGACGCACACCTCATGAAGGAAAAACCTTTGTCAGTCCACAGAACACTTTTGTTTTGGGAATGATTAAGATGTTTTTTGACAAATGTAAGATGAGCCTTTGTGTTCTTTTTGGTCAGCAGTGGCTTTCGCCATGAAACTCTTCCATGGGTGCCATTTTTCCCCACTCTCATCTTATAGTTGAATCAGGAACACCGACCCTAACTGTGGCATGTGAGACCTGCGGTTCTGTAGATGTTGTTCTGGGTTCTTTTATGACCTCCTGGATGAATCATCATTGTGCTGGCCACTCCTGGGACAGTTTTCTCCATTTGTGGATAATGGCTCTCACTGTGGTTCACTGGAGAAACTGTAACCACATGTAGCACAAAACAATCAGAACTGAAATCTTCAGTTTGAGTGTTGGGTCCATGAGTAGGGATGGGTTATTGAGATGCATGAATGACATCACTGAACATCGCCACACGCACAGCAACACAAACATAGTGTTAGCATAATGTGAGCGTGCATTCCTCGGACAAATAATCTTACATTTAGCATTCAGGGAGAAGTATTAGAACAGAGTAAGCAGAGTATCTTGTGTGTATCTGTGTGTGTTTGTGTGGTGCGTCCCCATGGTATCCACATGGAGGAGTGGTTCAGTTTGCCACCTGACTGTGCTGAGGGATACCATCTGGCATCAGAAATATGTGTACAGTTTTCTCAAAGAGGAGAGAGTGAGTGTGCAGTTTGCCCACATGTGCATTTGAGGTGGGAAAGGAACAATGTGTGACTTCCTGTATGCAGCCACTGTGTATGACATGCATGACTCCTGGGATATTACCAGTGTTGTTAGGGAGAGAGAAAAAGAGAGACGGAGAAATAAGGTGTTATCCACTGACCTTGCAGAGTGGCACTAGGCACCAAAGCAACATTGGTATTTAGGCGCTCAACACTGCCACAGGGGTAGTCATTTATTGTGCATGTGTGTATTTTTGTATGTGTGCCTTCACCCATCTGTTGGGCCCACCCCAGGGATAACAGCAGCATCCACTTCCAATTCTACCACACACGCATAGAGATGGAGAAGGAACGAGAGGATGGGTACACAGAAACAGATTGTGTTTATAATGAAACTGTGATAATTAAGCATCTTTGGAGCAACTCAAAGATGTGGAAGCAGTAAATAAAACTGCAGCAGCCTCGGAGCAAATATAGCGTTTTTCTCTGTAATGTTTCTACAGGGTAGGTGTAATAATGTTTAATATTTAATATATTATTTTATTCATTAGTTCGGTTTATAGTTCAGTCTGAGAACACATGCTGTACATTGTATTTTACAGTGTGTGCCTGTGAATGTGTCAAACTTTACGTGCTTGCTGTGCTGTGCTGTGAAGTAATGCATCAACTTTTTTGTAATTTGTTTTAAGCCTCAGCCTGTTTGAGGACCAGGTCAGGCAGGATGCCAGGGAGGTGTGTACCATGCTAGACAACAACTCTGATTGAGTAGCTCCTCTACTGTATCATCTCCAGGAAGTATACACAAACTAGGTGGTCATTTTATCAACCATGTCTTCCCTATACAACACGCACATACAATTCAAGAATGATGTTATTAGTGGAATAAAGAGGTTTTTGACACTTACAGATGCCAACACAGACTAAGACTCAGGATCTTCTGTCTTGCCAGTATGAATTGAGCACTGATTATCCCTTTTAACTTCTCAAATTTAGCTTATCCTTATTTTGAATATCCATTTATTTTACTATCATTACTATCCATGTATCAATTGCATTACATTTAGCTAGATAATACATGATTTTTCCTCCCATTAGTTTTCTCTCATTGAATCTGTGGTTAATTTATAACGATGCTGCTTATTGCATTTACTTACGCATCTAACCCGCATCCATTAATTTTCTGATCCTGATCTGAGTCCTAGACACAGCAAGCAATGCACCAATTCAACTTTCTCAGAACCTCAACTGTACTTATCCAATATCTTTTTCCAATAGTTGCACTGGCTTTAGCAGAGCATCTTAATCTGGCCTCTTGGCTGTCCCTCGGGTTAGCACCAAGCATGTTAAAATAAGATTTAGTTTTATTTAGTTACCCAAAACCTAAACGTATTTCATGTAGATTAATTTTTAACTTAATAAAAACATATATTTACACATTTACATATTATTACATTTTTGTTCCATGGAAACTAAAATGTTTTTTTTTTAAGTGCATATATTTTATCTTTCTCTAACGCTATTTCCTGTGTATGACATGAGTTATATACATAAAGTTTCCCTCTCTTGCCTAGAGAGGGCTTTGGAGGATGATTGAGTCACAAAAGCTAAAGCACAGACTGGGGTTTGAATCAAGTGTGAAATGTTGGGATGCTATTTTCCCCATCTCCAGACGCCTTGCCACAGGGGTGCAATTTCAAGAGATGCCTTGTGGCATAGGGGTGCTATTTTACCATGTTTCAGACATTTGCTGCCACAGTGGTTCTATTTCAAGAGATGTTTCCATGGATTGTATGAGAGGTTTAGGGATAAACAACCTTTCAGGGCTTTAAGGCTGAAGGACTGTTTTTATTCAGTACTCTTTGCTGCCTAATTCTTTATATGAATTCAAATTGGACCAAGGATTACTGGTAGGGGTGGCCAGATTGATCTTAATATCAGTGGTTACTGATCAATACCATTGTTAGTATTGGTATTAGATCGGATACTAGCATCATGACATTACATACTTTAGTTTTTTTTCAGTTTGTTGTTTAGGAATACAAGAAACAAAGAGGGGAGGAGGGAGGTCCTCCAAACAGAGTCCTGGATGCAGCAGCACAGAGATGGAAGTCATTGGCATGAGTCATTTCAGAGGAAAAGAATATACAGGTAGCATATATAGGGTGGTGAATTAAATTAAATTAAATATTATATATTCCTAAAGTCTTTTAGCAAAGAACTCATTGTGATTAAGTGAGGGTGACTGGACAACTTGTAGGTCTGGTCTCCCACTGATGACCTGAGACAGTTTGAAAAAGTAACAAAAGAGATATCAACTGAAAAACATGTCAGCTTCAAAAGTGATTCCTCAGGTCCTCAGCTGTGACCAACTGTGCCAAGGTAGCAATCTGAGCTGACAAAACAACATCAACGTCGTTTCAGAGGTAATTAAATCTTTCATGGTTCTTAACGTCAGCACCTACCTGGACACAAGCTTTAGGCAACTCATCTCTGAAATGCAATTAATGAACCAGACTTCAGACTTTTCAGTGTCAGGTCCTGAACCAAGCTCAAGCTCTGCCACCAGCTCTGCCTCAACAGTGGCTACTGTAACTACCTCAAGCTCCCCTGTAGGAGCCTGGACAAAAGCCTCTAACTCTCAACAGGGTGACAGGACTCAAAAGTGTGCTTTGGGGAATATTTCCCTGGACATAGGAGTTATATGGGGGTAAAAACCCAATGATTGAGAATTAGATCCAATAGTGTATTGATTTTAATTTCAATTATTTGAACTTTATTTATTTTATTTTTTCACAAATCATTTTGTGCAATTTGTGTAAGAAAAGCAGAGACGTGTATAGAGAGAAATTTTACTGCAAGAACTCCAGCTGAAAAAAAAATTCTATCCTAAAACAAAAAAGAATGTAGACTATCTTTGTTGGTTATAAATATCAGAATGCAAACATCTTTCTCTCTTACAGCAAAACCCCTTTTTTCCTGAATATTCTAAATCACCTTATATCAGTCCAAAGGAGCAGCAGTTCCTTTACCTCATTCTGCTCCTCCTCAAGGTGGGAAACCCTGCAAATAAACGTGTTCTTTAGACAAAATCTGCAATGCACAAACTTTTAGTCAACAATATACAGCAGTGTATAAATAAAGAATTCATCCAGTCTCTACTCAGAGCTGTCCCTAGTTGAGTCAATCAACCTGAAAATCGATCTCAAGCCTCATTTTAACCTTTACAGTGAAGAAGGTGATAAAATGTCTGAACTCATTCACTTGGGGCAGCAACTTGTTCCCAACCCAAATGGGGCAGACTGGTAGGTACTGACTCTCATCCCAGTCATTTCACAGTTGGCTGCAAACTGCCCCAGTCAGTGCTAGCAGTCACAGGTCGATTAAGCTAGAAGAACTCACTTGCAAAAAGCAGAAATGCCATCCTAAGGTCACTAAACTGGACGCCCTTCACTCCTTGATTGCTCTTAAAGTTACGGTCCATAAAAATCTCTTCTTTCTCAATCTTGTAGCAAACTTGGTGTCATGTATTCCACCAGACACAAAGCCATACAACCTTTGCAGAATCATTTCAGGGTTAGGGAAGTGAACCACTGTTTTACAAGAAGCTATGGGCCTACTATTTTCTGTTTTCCTGAACGAGGCCTGAACAAGTTTTCTGACTAAAAGGTTGTTTAATGGCCACAGGCAGAAGACAGTACACTATTTAATTTAAGCTGCAGACTGCAGCTTAAATTTACCATGATAATGATGGTTTACCATGAGAATGATACTGAAATCATGGCTAGAGAAACAACAGGAAACCACTGCTTTACTGTAAATTACCTAATGCAAAGAGGAAAAAAAAACTAATGGTGATACTGTGTGGTACTTTCTGATTGGATGACTAGGAACACACACACACAGACAGACACCACGTGCTAAAGAATTTAATTCAGCGACACAGAGTCCATGTTAAAAAAGCCAGGAGTGCATATGTCAGCTGTTACTAAGAAAGACACTGTGAAGAAAGATAAGTGCACTGTGAATATAGAAGATGGCATACTGGAAAACACATGTTTAATTCAGGGCTTTAACTGACTGGGGCACACACACACACACACACACACACACACACACACACACAGCAATTCAGCTGCGGCTGCAACACAGCAGTTTGTGTTTTCACTATCATAAAGCTTCTGACTGCATTT